>UESW01001596.1:158374-181839 GCA_900491605.1 Calamus simplicifolius | reverse complement strand
TTAAAAAGCATTGCGACGCAATACTTGCATCGCTAAATTAAAAATATTTTTATTAATTTATTATTTTATTGCGTTGCTATTGCGTCACTATTTAACATAATTATTTTTTTTTAAAAAACATTACGACGCACTCAGTTGCGTCGCAATATTTTTATTTCATAATTATTTTAATATTTTTATAAATTTTAATTTTTTTAAAAAATATTACGATGCAATACTTGCATCGCTAAATTAAAAATTATTTTATTAATTTACTATTTTATTGCGTCACTATTGCAATCGCTATTTAACATAATTAATTTTTTTAAAAACATTGCGATGCACTGAGTTGTGTCACAATATTTTTATTTCATAATTATATTTTATAAATATTAATTTTATTTAAAATTATTGTGACATAATTAGTGCGTCATTAAATTAAAAATAATTTTTTTAATTTTCTAGTTTATTGCATCGCTAATGCGTCGCTATTTAACATAATTAATTTTTTTAAAAACATTGCGATGCACTGAGTTGCATCGCAATATTTTATATTTCATAATTCTATTTTATAAAAACTAAATTTAAAAATATTGCGACGCATTACTTGCATCGCTAAATTAAAAATTTAATTTTTTTTAATTTTTTGGTTTATTGAGTCGCTAATGCGTGCTAATTGCGTCGCAATTTTTTGTTGTCGCGGAGGCGTCGCAATGTGGTCGCAATTTAGCAACGCAACGATGCGTCGCTAAATTTGTATCGCTATTTCAGTATTTTCTTATAGTGAGAGTGTTAGGTAAATTACAAATTATATATGTAATTTTTCTAGCTTCTATTGAAGCATAAAGTTTTATGAAAAATTATTTGATAGACCGATAGTGAGAATAATACTTATAAGATCACATTTGGCATGCTATTTTCTTTCTACACTACCATATCATGATCCATGTTAGTGAAAGTTAGTAGCATTTGTAACCATGAATTGGCCCTATGTCAATAAGGAGCATAACAACTATCATAATTTTGGTGTTGGTAGCTTTTACGTAACCAAATTATTTTCCAAGATGTTGTGTCAGTGGCCCAATATTTTTAAAATTTATGACCACATTAAGTTTAATTATACACCCTGATTGTCGTTTTCAAATAAATAAATGTTTTTAAAACTTGATCAACCATAATTTTACCCAAGTAGGAAAATGTTGGAAATTTTCTATATGACTGGCCATTAATTGTTGTGATTTTGATTTTAATTTTGTAAAACTGGCTGAACGAATTTTGGACCAATAATACAAGCTGAATGAGCCCACTGTTATTTAAAGTGATCTATATGGTTTAAGCTTGAGTGCATATCTGTTGGGTGATGTGGTTGGAATTTGTGGGCCTATAGCTCAATAATAACTTATGATAGGAGGGTTTATCAGGTTCCGCTGTAAATAGGATAAGTCCCATCTTCTATCCGCATATGGTGCGATTGGTTTTTCCCATCAAGAATACTATTTGAAGGAGGAGTGTAATACCCGGTTCAAACGAACCAGGCTTGGTTCAGATGAACCAAGCTCCTGACTTTTGGGTTCCCCTGACTAACGCTTCGCTCCAAGCGAAGCGCTTAGTCTTCCGAGAAACCCCCGATCTGAGGTGCTGCGCAGGTGAATAAATAGGGAGAAGAAGGACTTCTTCCTTCACGCTGGCGCATCAGTCTCCATCAGGTAAATCCTAGTTTCTAGAGAGAAAGAGAGAGAACGAGAGAGAGAGACAGCGTGAGAGAGAGAGAGACAGCGGAGAGAGAACCTGAGAGAGAGAAAGAGAGCCAGAGAGAGAGATAGAGGGCCGATGGACTGGCCGGTGACCTCCACCGGCGCCGAGCGGGCGTCCGGTGGAGGTCCGGCCGGCCCTGGTGGCCGGCCGAGCCGCCGGCACCGCGCGCACAGTGCGGAGAGAAAAAGAGAGAAAGAGAGGGAGAGAGAGAAAATCAAGGAGAGAGAGGGGGGGAGGCCGGCCGCGATGGCGGCCGGCTCTGGTTCGGCCAACGGGCTGGACCGGCCCCAATTTTGCCAAATTCGACGCCGGCACGGTGAATTCCATCGGGAGCAGCACGGAGAGAAAGAGAGAGAAGGAGAGAATTGAGAGAGATAGGGGGGAAAGGAGGCCGGCCGCGGCGGCGGCCGGCTCCGGCCCGGCCTCCGGTGGCCGGGCCGGACGAATTAGGCCGGCGGCGGCCCTGCCGGCCGGAAGCTGCCCCCTGTTTCGGGCGAAACAGGGGAGCGGGGGGGATGGTTTGGCCATGGGCCGGCTGGGCCGGCCTAGGCTGGGCCTTGTGGGCCGTGCAGCGGGCAATCTTGGGTCGGCTTTTGGGCCCCGTAACGGGCCGGGATTAGCAAAAAATTATATGGCTAGAATCTGGGTGAATTCTAGTTTCTTGGGGTATTTTTAATTCCCCAATTGGTATATGTAGTGGGAGATATTCGAGCCCGAAGTTGGGCCCGTGAACTAGTCTGGGTAGGGTCTTAAGGGTCATTTTATTAATTAGATTTCGTGAATTAATTATGTACATTGATCCTGTAGGTGCCCAGACATCTGATTAGTTGGTTCATCATTTGGATTTTGCGTAGGAGGTAAGTAAGACTATTATGCAATTTAATTGTTTAATTAATAAATTGAGTATATACAGTTTGCATGCATTTTTATAAATTAACTGAATTGTCTATGTAGCATGGAACTGTGGATTTCAAATGAACAATTATATGATTATAATGATTGGTAAGAAATGATTTATTGATGTATATGCCAGAATTGTGATTGCCTGTACGGCATGTTTATATTGAGGTGATTATATGCATTTCCTTGTAATGTGCAAAACACTGTGAGATATTGTGAGATACAGATGCATGATGCACATGTGATGAAAATGTTAAATAGATTTATATGTGTCGCCGCGGTTCTCCTTTACTATGGCCCCACACATTGTAGATGTGTTCTGTATGATTTTTATGGCCACACACACTGGAGATGTATTCTGTTATGATATGGCCCCACATATTGTAGACATGTTCTGTATGATTTTTACGGCCTCACACACTGACGAGTGTGTTCTGGTATGGCCCACATGTCTTACAATGTGTTCTGTATGATTTTTATGGCCACATACATCGTAGAGTGTGTTCTGTTATGGTATGGCCCACACATCGTACAATGTGTTCTGTGGATATTGATGGCCACACATCTGGAGGATGTGCTCTGATTGAGGTATTGCAGGGCCGTGGGTCACATAGGAAATCTATAATTACATAAACAGTGAGTTTGCTAGAGTGCATATTCCGATGCTTGTCAAATGTTCAATTTATGTTAAGTTGACAAAATGCATATGTTGATAGCATGTTAAATATAATTCAAGTATGATATGATTGTATAATAGGCTTACTTATTGAGTGTAAACTCATTAAACCTTCACAATGTTTTTCAGAGCCTCAGGGTTGATGATGGATATTCGGAGTTGATGGAGCTTCTAATAAATAAAATGAGAACCATTGCATTGGTGTAATCCTATTATGTTTGCGTGTAGGGCTTGTTGTAGCCCAACTTTATTAGCGTGACTTGATGTAGGGTTTGATACCCAAAACTTATAACTATCATTTGTATTATGGTTGGTTTCCATATTCATTGCCATTTGAATCGTATATCAAGATTTTTAAGACGCCTTGCGTGCTCGGCACGCGGCGGGTTGTCACCCTAGCTCAAAATTTTTGGGTCTGGGGCGTGACAGCTTTTATGGTATCAGCTGGTTATGACCCTAGGGACACGGACATATTGACATGATAACAGGTAGAGAACTTATGACCCTAGGGACACAGACATATTGACATGATAACACGGAGAGAACATATTTTGATGACATTATATTTAGAGACACCTGACACATTAGTTTATGATGTTAACCACATCCAATTTACCAGGAATTAGTTATGGCTCACAGTACTAGGAGCCAACAGTATGAGGAGACTCTCTGGCCGGTAATGCTGATCAGCCGGTGGGTCAAGGAACTACTGGAGGTACGGCCCCTGAACCCAGTAGGACTGAGCACCAGCGATTCCAGTCCGAGATGCTTCAAGCTCTCTCGGGTATGGCGCAGTCTATGCAGGACATGCAGCATCAGAGTGCGCAGCGGAAGCGTGGTGGGCCCATAACCCACAGGACCCAGGTTATGATCTTAGGGACATATGCATAATGACACTCTAGGCAAAATAGGATGACATTGAGACAATTATGACTTTCAAGGAATTTCATGAATTATGCTTTGGAAGCTTGAAATTTAAAGTTTATCAAGATATTAATTGAATTACAAATTTGATAGGAATTGAGAATGAACCATCGCAAGCCAATGATATTATGTGGGCTCCCTGGCTGGTAGCCTTGACCAGTGGGGAGGTCAAGGGGCTTCTAGAGGTTTTAGCTCCATTAAACTTGTTGGAAATGATTCGTAGTTTCAGACCTTTAAATAATATGGGAGATGAAATTTTAATTGGATATGCAATAAAAGATAGATGAATATGGAATAAACATAGTAGTGGAAAATTTCAATTGATGACTAATATGACTAAGATCATCATTATGTTCATATTGCAATTGAGTTGATATGTGGATTTGGAGTTAGTAAATCTAAATTTGAATGTGGATGTATATAATGAATTTTTATTGTAGAACTTACATTGTTGATATTGTAAGTTTAAGATTATGAGCTAATCTGCTGGTTATAGGGATGATTAATATTGATGATATTTTGGGAATGAAATAGTTAATTACATGTTTTTGATTATCACAATTGAGTACTTTTGAATTTGAGTCTGGATGGATATATATAGTGAATTTTACTAAGAGAACTTTTATTATGGATATTGCATGTTCAAAACTGATTGTTAATTTGCTAGATGTGGAGATGGTTGATATTGATGCTAATGAAATAGTTGACTGCATATTATATCTTGATGGACCATTTAGGAAGAATATAAAATTTTAAATTCTGAGACAATTACTGTTTAAGTTTTTGAGAGCAGTAGACTCTATTAATCTTTAGAACTGATTTTGGCTATAAATATATTTTGATGGTAGAAAGTGAAAGATTTTAGCAATAATGAGAATAGATAAACTCCACTGATAAAGAATTTCATGGGATTTTCATCTGTTAATAGATTTCTAAATCAAGATATCTATTCATTAATTATCGTGCATACTTGTACCTTTCTTCATAGTTCCTAAGTAGATATCTCCAGGATGGATCAATTATCAATCATCCATAAGTGGCATAATTATTGTTAAGAAATAGGAGGGAGATGATTTTATTTTTGATTATTATCAGTTATGGATTATGGTTAAGGGTACATCTATTATCACTTTCAAGTCATAGAGAGATTACTATAATTTTCAATTATGTCTTTCGGATGGTAAGTGCATTTTCAATCTTTATTGACCTTATAAGTCTTGTATCCATCTGAGCTAGATTAGTGAAGTCACTTTGAGATATTTGAAGGGTTTAAATTAGTTGGTCATGTTATGGCATGAGACATTGCATAATCTATAGATGATTTTGATAATCATTGGTAACGAAATAATCGATTCAAGAATTTGAATCATTTAAATTGCATTATTTATTGAGGATATACTGACCTATTCAAGAGAAATTGATTGGTTATGGTGGTATTATTGATAAATATGAAGGAGATAAATTAATCATACTGATGATTAATGATGGCACTATTATTCAAAGAAATTAAATTAGTTGATTATGATAATTATGAAAAATATCCTAAATGATTGGCATAATGTTCATTGATGTTAGCTTGAAGTATTCAAGAGTGAAACCAAGTATGTTATGATGATTGAAATAAGTATGTAATGATTAGTGGCACATTCAACTATTTAAGAGTTGAGAGAGCATTGGAAGCAAACTATCTTATACTAATTCAAAAGAATTTAGAATGTCTTATCGAGGAATTAAGAGTACCTGATGTGTTACTAACCTTAAGAATGGATGACATAATACATATGATGGACCCTATGATATTTATGATGATTGTGTTGTGAGGGATAAGGTAAAAAAAAAAAAAAGGGGCAGGAAAGAAATACTTCTTAAGGAATTCAATTTTATTTGGTAGAAAGATCAAATTAATTTTGAAAGTTGGACATGTCATTTGGGTACTTGGGAATGAAATAAAAGTTTGCTAGTGAGTATCTTTAATAGTACAAAATTTGTGGACATTTAATTTCGAGGATGAAATTTTAGTGGGTTAAATGTTAATATTTGTTTTTAGTTTAATGTAAACTGCGTAAATTGAGTCTGAACCCAATCGTCTCACTCTTTTAATTTAATGATGTTTTCATAAGGCTTAGTGAATTAAGCTGAATTTCGGTCCAGCCTTCCACCCTCAAATAGATGGATAATATGCATGAACCAATTAGATTTTAAATGATATACTGCAAGCTTGTGTAATAGATTTTGGAGGTGCTTGGCATAAATTTTTACCTTTAGTGAAATTGCTTATTTGATTACCAAGCCAACATTCAAATGGATTCATTTTGTTGTCTATGATAAAAGGTGTAAATTTTATTGAGATGAAGTGTGAGAGAGAAAATTTTGATTACTGAGCTGGTTTAGCAAATATGAGAAAGTATCAAAGCAGCTTCATGTAGCTCAGAGTTAATAGAAAGGTTATGTTGATGTTAAACAGAAAGATTTGAAATTTCAGGTTGAAGATCATTTGGAAATTTTACTAACTAATGACGTGATGAGATTTGTGTTTAGAGGTAAATTGAGTCCTCAATTTATTGGACTATTTGAGATGATCAAGGAATAGGAGGTGGCTTATAGCTTAGCACTGTCTTCATTACTCTTTGGGGTGTTCAATGAGTTTCATATCTTTATGACTGAGGAGGTGTATTTCAAAACCCCGTTATGTGTTAGAACTTGAACCAATTTAGCTTAAGAAAGAATTGACCTATGATACTTGAACCAATTTAGCTTAAGAAAGAATTGACCTATGAAGATCATTTTGTGCACATTGTGGACCGCAAGGATTAAGTCCTGAGATGGTGTAGTATTCCTTATGATATGGAGTTGGGGAGGTTGCATACAACTTAGCACTGCCCCCGATCTTATTTGGAGTTCATAATGTATTCCATGTATCTATGCTGAGGAAAAATGTTTCAGACCCCAGTCATGTTATAGCTTATGAGCCTATTCAATTGAGGAAGGATTTATCATATGAGGAACATCTTGTACGTATCGCGGACCGCAATGATCAGATTCTAAGGCGGCATACCATCCCGTATGTCAAAGTTCAGTGGAATAATCACTCTGAGAGGGAGGCTTTTGGGAGCTGGAGGATGAAATTAAATATACCTACAATTAATTGAAGGTAAATTATCCATTTAAGATTGTCGACTTTTGAGATTTATAGTATAACAATTTCGAGGCCAAAATTTTTATAAGGAGGGGAGGATGTAATACCCGGTTCAAACGAACCAGATTTGGTTCAGATGAACCAGGCTTGGTTCAGATGAACCAAGCTCCTGACTTTTGGGTTCCCCTGACTAACGCTTCGCTCCAAGCGAAGCGCTTAGTCTTCGGGAAACCCCCCGATCTGAGGCGCTGCGCAGGTGAATAAATAGGGAGGAGAAGGACTTCTTCCTTCACGCTGGCATCAGTCTCCATCAGGTAAATCCCTAGTTTCTAGAGAGAGAAAGAGAGAGAACGAGAGAGAGAGACAGCGTGAGAGAGAGAGAACCTGAGAGAGAAAGAGAGCCAGAGAGAGATAGAGGGCCGGTGGACTGGCCGGTGACCTCCACCGGCGCCGGGCGGGCGTCCGGTGGAGGTCCGGCGGCCCTGGTGGCCAGCCGAGCCGCCGGCACCGCGCGCACAGTGCGGAGAGAAAAAGAGAGAAAGAGAGGGAGAGAGAGAAAATCAAGAGAGAGAGGGAAGGGGGAGGCCGGCCGCGACGGCGGTCGGCTCTGGTCCGGCCAACGGCGGCCGGATCGGCCCCAATTTTTGCCGAATTCGACGCCGGCACGGTGAATTCCATCGGGAGCAGCACGGAGAGAAAGAGAGAGAAGGAGAGAAATTGAGAGATAGGGGGGAAGGAGGCCGGCCGCGGCGGCGGCCGGCTCCGGCCCGGCCTCCGGTGGCCGGGCCGGACGGAATTAGGCCGGCGGTGGCCCTGGCCGCCGGCCGGAAGCTGCCCCCTGTTTCGGGCGAAACAGGGGAGCGGGGGGGATGGTTTGGCCATGGGCCGGCTGGGCCGGCCTAGGCTGGGCCTTGTGGGCCGTACAGCGGGCAATCTTGGAGTTGGCTTTTGGGCCCTGTAACGGGCCGGGATTAGCAAAAAAATTATATGGCTAGAATCTTGGTGAATTCTAGTTTCTTGGGATATTTTTACTTCCCCAATTGGATGTATGTAGTGGGAGATATTCGAGCCCGAAGTTGGGCCCGTGAACTAGTCTGGGTAGGGTCTTAAGGGTCATTTTATTAATTAGATTTTCGTGAATTAATTATGTACATTGATCCTGTAGATGCCCAGACATCTGATTAGTTGGTTCATCATTTGGATTTTTGCGTAGGAGGTAAGTAAGACTATTATGCAATTTAATTGTTTAATTAATAAATTGAGTATATACAGTTTGCATGCATTTTTATAAATTAACTGAATTGTCTATGTAGCATGGAACTGTGGATTTCAAATGAACAATTATATGATTATAATGATTGGTAAGAAATGATTTATTGATGTATATGCCAGAATTGTGATTGCTTGTATGACATGTTTATATTGAGGTGATTATACGCATTTCCTTGTAATGTGCAAAACACTGTGAGATATTGTGAGATACAGATGCATGATGCACATGAGATGAAAATGTTAAATAGATTTATATGTGTCGCCGCGGTTCTCCTTTACTATGGCCCCACACATTGTAGATGTGTTCTGTATGATTTTTATGGCCACACACACTGGAGATGTATTCTGTTATGATATGGCCCCACATATTGTAGACATGTTATGTATGATTTTTACGGCCTCCCACACTGACGAGTGTGTTCTGGTATGGCCCACATGTCTTACAATGTGTTCTGTATGATTTTTATGGCCACATACATCGTAGAGTGTGTTCTGTTATGGTATGGCCTCACACATCGTACAATGTGTTCTGTGGATATTGATGGCCACACATCTGGAGGATGTGCTCTGATTAAGGTATTGCAGGGCCGTGGGTCACATAGGAAATCTATAATTACATAAACAGTGAGTTTGCTAGAGTGCATATTCCGATGCTTGTCAAATGTTCAATTTATGTTAAGTTGACAAAATTCATATGTTGATAGCATGTTAAATATAATTCAAGTATGATATGATTGTATAATAGGCTTACTTATTGAGTGTAAACTCATTAAACCTTCACAATATTTTTCAGAGCCTCAGGGTTGATGATGGATATTCGGAGTTGATGGAGCTTCTAATAAATAAAATGAGGACCATTGCATTTGTGTAATCCTATTATGTTTGTGTGTAGGGCTTGTTGTAGCCCAACTTTATTAGCGTGACTTGGATGTAGGGTTTGATACCCAAAACTTATAACTATCATTTGTATTATGGTTGGTTTCCATATTCATTGCCATTTGAATCGTATATCAAGATTTTTAAGACGCCTTGCGTGCTCGGCACGCGGCGGGTTGTCACCCTAGCTCAAAATTTTTGGGTCTGGGGCATGACAAGGAGCAAGCTTTAGCATTCTTGATGAGTGCTTCACCTTCTATATAAATCATGGTGCAAATAGCATGACAATGATATTTTATTTTGTTACTATTTGGTGTTTTAAAGTCCTATATATGCGATCCTAACGGTTACTGCACATAATACTTAAAAAAGATGTCAAGATTCAGTCCCGTGTGTGTTAACATTTATGTGAATTGGAATCATGGTTTTGAAAACCGGATCGGATCGGTCAGTCAAATTGGTCCAATCAGGAATCGATCGTCAGTCCGATCCGATTTTATTATTAAAGTTAACTTTTATATGACTCGTTAAAAACCAAAAAAACTCATTAAATTGGTTGGGTTTCGAAGGACCGGTCCAACTCCGGTTTTAAATTTTTAGTTTTAATAAATAAAAAAAATTAAAAGAATATTTGAGTGATTAAAGAAAAAGACCCATACATAAGTGGTCATAGGGTTAAACCCCGTAGCAAAAATAATTTTTGTAGTTGAAGGCTTAGATGAATTGAGTTGAGTTTTGATAAATGAAATTAGGATTAAATTTTTTGAATTTTTAATTTTTCACTTGAATTAATATTATATATTAATATTTTTATATTATTAAATTAAAAATTAATTATGATATTATCTGTTTGACCTGGTTGAACCGATTGACTCACAGCCCAAATGTTAAGCCGGTTTATTGTTCAGTCCGATTTTCAAAACATTGATTGGATCATATTCAATTCTCCAATTTGACAGTAAAAAAATGGGTCAATGTACTAATATTTTGCTCAAACAAATCACATTAAAATGCCTAATTGTTGTGACATTGTGTCGCATGAATCAGGTTAATTCCTTTGCTGTAGTTTCCATTCTGACAGCTGGAGCAAATTATCCCGGTCAAAATGCAAGATTCTTGCCTAAATCACCAAAATTTTGGTGGAAAAGGATGATGAACAATTAAAATCGAGTAATGTTTTAAAAAATTTATATTGCGTATAACTGAAAGGCTTTTTGCCATTTCAGAGTACATTGACATAAAATAAAGCAACAATTCCCAATTCCACAAATCATGTGTTGACTTGTTTAACATTGTCCAGTTAATGTCCCCGGACTTTCCCAACATTAAATGGTAGGTCATGAACCACAATCATGTTTTGTTCTTCTATCACCACAAACAAAGCCTCAAGCGATAATTCTAAACAATGGCTGGCTGCGGAGCAATTAAGAAAGTGCTGAGCTACATGGACAAGGCCTTGAACCAGGCTGCGCTTGGCTGCTGTTCTCGGATGCCTCTGTCAACTTGTATTCCCTAACCTCACTGAGAACTCTTGCTGTCCAATCGGCGAAGTAGGCCTCGTCATGCCCAAGTTGGCCATCCTTGTGGAGGAGGAAGCATCCAATCATATCATCACCGGTGCACACAACATCTTTCGAATCCGAATCCCACCACGAACCCCGATGCCTCATCTTGGCCCAGTCGGCAAGCCAACGGAAGACATACTGCCCCGGGCCACCAAACTCCCTCCATCCTTTGGGATATAATTCCATAATGCTGCTGTTCTTCTCCATGAAGATGAAGTTTGTCATCTGAGCTCCGTGTGCTGAAACTAATATGTCTGTGTCACTCAGTAGCTTCACCTGCATCAGTCATGGCAAAGGCTGGAATTATTACATATAGATGCGTAACTTAATGTCATAATAATAATCGATCAATTCTTTTAAATTGGGATGGTGGTGATTTTCTAATTTTTCCATACTAGATCAATCATCTGCATAAAACCAAATAAATGTCTCAACGGCATTCTATACAGTTTAGGTCACCCATACAGTGTTTTTTTTTACCATATTTAACTTTCTATATCATGTATAATTTACAACATATATAGAGCATATAAATTTAAAGGAAGTCATTTATATGAAGCATACTGTCAAAGACCCAGAAAATTGATCATCAGATATGAACCGAATATCAATAATATCTATATCTATATCATGTATTTTATTTAATAAAAATAAAAATAAATATGGATATTAATTGGATGCAAAAATTTTAATATATTTGTTTGAAACATGCGCATATATATAGATGCAAATTAGATTGTCAAAAAGAAATGTAAATGCTAAGAAAAACTTGAAAATTTAAACTTTGCAAACCATTAATTGAACCAAAAATATCATTATATATATAGAAGGTAAATTAAGTTAAAAGATATACTATATTTTGTTAGTTATATATATTGCTTTAAAGTTTAAAAAAGTTATATGAGGCTAAATAGGATTGCAAAACGTGTCTATTTTGCTATTTGAGTTGCATGACTTTTTCTCCAACGACTTAATTAGTTACATTTAGCCATAAAACTTGCACACTTCATTTTAGCTAATTAAAATAATGTGGATGCACCCCATAGCATTTGGTGATCTGACACCTTAACAAATTAAAAAATAGCATTTATCAACTAAATGTGGCTGTGTCGTGTTGCTTATGCTACCATCAAAAATAAAGAAGGCAATTTAAATCTTACGTCTTGCGAGATGATGATTAGTCATTGATTAGTAGTTTGTTGGTAAACAAAAAAAAAAAAAAAAAAATCACAAATCAGTTGTCAACAATAAATGGAAAGCATGGGAAAAACAGTGAAAATTTGAAAGATGTTAAATTATAATACGTATAAAATCGAAGCTACTATACGAACCTGTTCACAGAATGTCAAGTTGTTCGATCTTGCAAACTTAAATCTACATTCATCCACTTTCCCACACTCCCTCTCAAAGATCCTAATTACCGCTGGCTCGTCCTTGAACGATCGTGACCCATCTCTAAGCAACAGCGTCAACCGAATAGCCTTTGGATCACCAATCTCTTTACTAATATTGCAATATGCTCTGGTCTTGCACCTCATCATATCAAAGACCTTTTCGCTCCTCTCCAACCCCATGGCTCCTTTGTTGTGCCTAAATCCCACCACCTTTTCGAAACAAGTCGGTCCAGGACCACTGTTTTCAAACTTTTCGATCGTCATCTTCCCAATGGAGGCTTCCAGCATTGCTTGAACCCATGGGCTCACGCCAGTCGACGTCGTGAGCCCCCCCGAGTGAAACAGTACCCATCTCTCCGGAACCACACACTCCTTCGTCTGATGCCATGCAACGAATGGCATCATGGCTGTGAGCCCATGCCAAATATTATCATAGTTGTAGTAGGTGTCAGACATGACGTAAGCCCCCCTAGGAGCGTAGCATTGTGTGGGAGGGCTTCAGGCCAAGCCAACGCGTAAGAGTTCATGGCTCCATCATCAGTGTGGTTTCCAAAGAGGCACAACAACCTTCCCTTTGATGCGTCGGAAGGGAAGTAGAGGTGTTGGGCCTCGCCATCCTCGTAGATGTCATCAATGGAGCTCATGAACCAAGTGTTACCGGCCGTGGGGTCGTTAGCGAACCTTAGGTCTTTGAGTGGGAGGAAGGTGACCGAGTCTTGGAGCATGGACTGGGTCAGATGGAGCTCGACGGTGTTCTGGTGGAAGATGGGCCATAGAGAGGAGGTAGAAGAGAGGGCGAAGGAAAGAGGGAACCTAACGGCTTGGATTTGGACGAGTATTAGGAGGGTGATGAAGATGGCGAGGAACCAAAGGGAGCGCTTCGGAGGGTGGGTGGAGTGGGAGATGGGTTTTCGGTCTTGGGCAGGAGAGGAGGTGATGGTGGTCATGGTTCAAGTGGAGGTATTTGCAGGAAGGAGAGTTTAGTGGGTATTTATTTTATGCGGATTTGAGTCCCCGAAAGCAATTCGGATCTTGGTCGATGAGTGTTGCGTAATTTAGGTGGTAATTAAGAAAGCTTAATAGCGTGTCATAATTAAAGAATGGAAGGAACGAAAGTAGGGGGATGAGGAATTCTCGAGGGTCTCAATGTTCTAAATCGAAGAAATAATAATGCGTCAGCGATGGAAACGGAGAAAATTGGGTGACGATTGGAGATGATATTTTGAATCAAAACACATAAAGGCGACTTCCCAGTTTGGTATTGTGCCATTTGATGAAGCAAAGTGATTTAACGCAAGACGATGAGTGACTTTTTTCTGAGTTATCCAGCTATCCTCGCATTGCTTTATTACTAAGTTCATCAAAGGGCCAACTGCTTTATGGTCGAAAGAATGTCAACTGCTTGACTGAAACTTTGTTTTTATTTTTTTTTTGACAAAAATGCTCTGGTAGCTCGGAAGCCATTTGGTGGAGTATAGCGCGTGTTGGGGGACAGCCGACTTTTGACCTTTGCGCTTCTTTCTAAAGTCAGAGGAAGGAAGCTTTTAGGCAGGCTTTTTTCTACGTGGGAAAAGCAAGGTTTTCTAAAATATTAAGTGGTTTGTGACAAGACATTTGCAATCGGACATGGTTTGATTGGAATTCCATTCCTTATTCTGTGTGAGTACGGAAGTTCAGCAGTTTTTTTTTTTTTACAACAATTAACCAAAAAATAGATTATATCATATCTGTGCAAGGTTAGTTTTTCTTATTCTTAACTTCCAAACCCACTTAGCAGGAGTTTAAAAAATTGTATCTAAACTTTTTTATGCCTGACTACTTGGGTTAGGTTGAATTAGTCCATCATAAGCATATCCAACTTGTACAAAAACTCTAACATCTCTCACTTATACATAATGAATTGGATTCAAATCTTGAGTCCATATAGATAAATGAATCATAGGATTGTAAACATGCTTGCACTTGTGAACTTCAGATAGAAACCTACTAGGGTAAGGCAGGGATATCATCCAAAAAATAAAAAAATATGGTGTATCACTAAATCCCAAACTCTCATTTAATTACATTAAATCAAAGATCTCTCAATCTCTTAAGAGGTTCATGCTTAACCTCTCTTTAACTTCATATGTATTTACAATTATATTTAAGTTCATCAAAGCAACATAATTAAACTGGTGAACACAAGTAAATGGTATAATTCTAATTTTATCTTCTTTTTACCCTAATGTTACTAAGATTTAAGTTAATTACTTTTTTAGTGGCGTCCCTTTAGGCCATATTATCCATGAGCATAGGTAACACACAAGAGTAGCAAATGCTAGCTCTTCACTTTATGATGTAGTTAAAAATCACATAGGGTACCAATATTATAATACCAATTCTCCATGACTCACATAGCAAGGAAGTGATCCATTTATTGACTTCCTTAAAGAGTTACTAAGCACATATAGTATAAAATACATATTATGGTGGAGTTACTCCATATCTCAGAGTGTGTGTCTTTACTCTTGAACTACGTATGGGTCTTAATTCAATTACATCTCAAACAATTAACTTGAGTTTTATATCAACTCACTATCAACAATTTTAGATAAAGATCATACATTCAGCTATCTATAGGCTTTATGAATGATAGAGAGGCACCCATATTGGCTCTTAAATATTAAAATTCTCATTTTGATTCTCATGAAGTTGGCATATTAATGAACTAGACTAAGCTCACTCTCTTAATGCCTTGGTTCAATTATGTTTCATCTTTACTCACCCTCTTAGCATTAGAGATGATTGTTAATTTGTGTGAACAAGCTCAGCTTAGTTTATTGAGATACTTATTGTACTAAGTACAACTCATATATTATGCTCAAAAAGTTACTAGCATTAACAAAAGTAGCTAATAAAACCCATCCATTATATTAATGGCAAAAATAATAATATATATTTGCATAAAATAATCTGCAAGTGCATAGAATCGTAACAAGTAGTAAAGTATTTTTAAAAATGGATATTGAACCCATAGAGATTAATTATGTTATTGAATACCAATATTTACTAAATTAATTACTATTAAGAAAATCAAATATAAACGTAACATTCTATTATCTAAATTAAATAAAACTATTTAATCTAAAAATTAACAAAGCGTAAAAATAAAACATGTAAAATATGATAAGAATAGATATACAGTAATTGATTTCATCTAACAAATCCCACATAATTTATTTTCTTAATTATTAAATTCTAATAATCCCATGTTGATGATTTAAAATTTCTTAATTATCCAATATATTCTTTTGAACGATATCAAAAATATTTCCAACTAACAACTCTATATCTCTATGTAAATTTAATTAATTTGAGACTCATTATGTATTTTAAATTTTTAAAAAATTACATTAATCATGTAAAGCATCTATACTTTCGCTCAACTAATGGTGTTTAATTCTAGATCTAAAATAATAAATTACCTCTCGATCTTATTGTAATTCAATTGATCAAACAATAATAACAAGAATTAAACACTCAATCATGAAAATATTAAAAATAAAATACTAATAAAATAAATTGTGTTTCTTGCTAGATTACATTAATGCTCTAGAAAAAAAAATTTAGCTCATAATAAATTAAAAAAAACTAATGAAACTTATATTTTTTCATTAGAAGCAATTGATGAATGCGTAGCTCTCGCCTCTATTCTTCATATCCTTCTTCGTTGAAAAACTCTAAAAGTCTCTCTATGGTTCTTCATGTAGACCACTGCCTCTTTTTTATATTCATTGTATGGCTATAATGCACCGCCTACGGATAGATAAGGATAGAATTTTGCCCATGCCGTGTTGAATACGATGGAATTCGACTGAAAATCCTCTCCAAATGCTCCTCTTTCTTTCACCATTAGATGGCAGTGGATGGATGAGATGGGCCCAAGGAATCGCCCAAAGAGGACTCTCCCGGATGAATTACGATGCCAGCTTAGCAACTCGTTGAAAATGCATGGAGTCCCACATGAAATCACCGCTGATCATCACATAGAAGTCCCATGAAATCCGCTCCACCGCTTGGATGCTTCATGTGTTGAGTCCCTTGGCCACTGCCATCTCGTGCAAGTCTTCACCACGTGAACGCTGGAGCTTCATGAAATCTTTCCACGTCACCACAGAGCCAAGCCAACCTAGGAGGAAAGAAACGTCTTCATGCCCCATGTCCTCCCATGCAAGTTCACGTACTCTTTGTGTACCTTAATAGGTTTCAAACAAAATTTATCAACTTATAATAATGGCTTAATTAAACTGGGCCTAATTAAGACGATCGATAGATTTAGTGGAAAAGTATTGAAAAGAAAATAAAGAATAATAAATTTAACTCAAAATAAATTAAAAATTAGCTAATATCATTATGAAAGTATATGAATTAAATGGTAGGATTTACGCTTATCAATATATGATTATACAGTGGTCAATATCACTTGATCACATCATAATACTCCTAAGGATTTAACATGCGATGCATATAATTCCCTAGCAATTGATTTTATGAAAAGAATTGCAACCATCTAGCTCATAAGGTCTGATTAAGGATTACCTGATTCTGTGTCATGATGTCTCTAATGAACTAATATTTTACTTGGATGTGTCACGATGTCATGATGTCTCTAATGAACTAATATATTTAGCATTCTTTATATAAGCTAGTGCAGCTATGTTGTTAAGTAAATTATCATAGGGTTTGATGCATGTGTTACTATATCAAGATGCTACAAGAATTTTCTCAATCAAACTGCTTCTTGAAATGTTGAGGAATATATCATGCATTTTACCTTTATAGTAAATAGGGCTATATAGGATTACTTTTTACTATTCTAAGATAGGGTCTAAGATGCGGTGTCATTATTAAGTAAAAAAGTATATCTTGATGTCAATTTCCACTCATCTAAATCATCTCCCCAATCAATATCGAACTAACCTTCTAGCTACCAATCCTTTTCTTGATAACATAGCATATAATAATTAGAAATTTCTCTGGGTACCTTAATAACCTTTTCATTATTCTCCAATGTAAGAGTCCTAGATTTGCCAACTAACAGCTGATAAGCCTAATAGCATAACATATGTTAGGCTATGTACACATTATTGCGCACATAAGGCTTTTGATTGTACTGGAGCAAAAAATTATGAACACCTTATATACATTTTTGGAGTCTAGGACTTATATCAGGACTCTAGTTTATATTTTTCTCAACAAGAGTATCTATGGATTTATAGTTATGCATCTAGTATCGCTTAAGCATCTTTTTGATATAAGTTATTGAGACAAACGTAGAAATTTTTTAGATTGATCTCTTACGATCTTAATATATAGCACATAACTAACTTTACTCATATTCTTCATTTCAAAATTTAAGCTCTTTATTGCATTGATCATTTCCTTAACATTTCTAACCAATAAAATGTCATCTATATATAAAGAAAGGATTGCAAAACTATTTTTGATTGTTTGACATACACATATCGTAAACTCACTTGCTAAGATGGCTAGATGAAATCTAAGGTTCTATTATTTAGATGCTTGCTTAAGGCCATAGACAGATTAATATTTGCATACTTTACCCTCCTAGCCTTCAATTATAAAACCAGTGGATTGATCTATATATATCGATCTCCTCATCCAATTCTTGATTAAGAAATATAGTCTTAATATCCATCTAATAGAGTTTCAGATTTATATACGTGACAATTGTTGGAATAAGGAAAATTAATATAATTCTCATAATTGGAGAAAAAGTCTACTCATAATCAATTTTCTAATTTTGCGTATAACCCTTAATCACAAGCAAGCCTTATCCTTTTCAATTGATTTGTCAGCCTTGCATTTGACCTTGAGAACATATTTGTTACCTATTGTTTGATGACTAGAAGGAAGGTCAACCAAGTCCTAGACATACTTTGTCTTCATCGACTCTCTTCCTACATTATCTTTATCCATCCCTAGCCTTAAAACTTGAGAGAGCTTTCTCCATAGTTTTTGGCTTCTTATTATCTATTAGAGTTAGTATAAATGTCTCTCCCTTAATTTTAAATTTTACGACCAATGTTCTTTACATGATTGAGGATGCTTTTACTCATGCTCTCTTTAAGCTGATCCATTAGGTACATCGCTCCCACTTTCCTTAAGAGGTTGAGAAGTTATCTCCTATTCCTCTACTAATTCATTGAGTGCATTGATATCTAGATTTTTTCTTTCATAAAACTAGAAGCTCTTATTAACCTTATTTTTGCTAGAAAATTCTTTCTCTAAAAAGGCTACATATCATGATGCAATCTCTCTGATACTTCCATTAGCTTCTTCACCAATAAACATAGCCCTTAGAATGCTTAGGGTATCTAATAAAGAGACACCTTTCCTTTACGGCACAACTTCTTATATTTATAAGAAGGTGTGTGGATATAAGCTACAAATCCTCATGGTTGCAAATCAATCAGATCAAGCTTTTAGTCTTCCTATTTCTTATAGGAGAGATGCATTATTGACTATTGCTCCATCATCAATCTCACCATGTCTAAAAGGGTCTTATTCTCTCTCTACAATATCATTTTGTTGTGTAGTCCCAAGAATAATTAACCATCTAGCTATTCTTTTTTCATCACATAGTTTTTTAAAATTATTCAATAGATATTAGTAACAATGATTAGTTTTAAAAGCCTCAATGATCTTAGCTAATTGATTCTCAACCAATCTTAAGTAATGTCTAAAGCAATCTAACACTTTTGAGTTTGAGAGATCAAATAGACATGTCTATGGCATGCAAAATTTTCTATGAAGGTGAAGAAATATGAGGCACCATACCTCATTCTCATATTTATTAGGCTACAAATGTTTGAATGGATAAGTTGCAGAAGTGTTATGTGGCTCTAGTTCCTTTTTTAAATGGTTTTCTACTTGCCTTCTTTACTATATGGTTTGTCGTTGCTGAATTTATAGTAAAAAAAAAAGTTTTATCCAGCATCAAATAATTACTAATAAATAATAAAAGGAATCAAATGATTAGAATGTACCTTTGTCTTAGAGCATTTTCAAGAGAAGTGGCCCAACAGACCATAGCTAAACAAGCCATCTTTTCCTTATCCTTTTTGCATTTGAACATTCTCTTTTTTGCACTTAGCTATCTTGGGAGTTAACATAGCCTCTCAACCCTTCCTGGTTTTCTTACCTCTAACTCTCTTATTCCTAGAACCAAAAGCCTAGTGCAAGTTAGATTCCATCATATAAACTTGATCAAGAGCCTTACAGTAAGGAGGCAATCCTCCTCAAGCTTCATATAGTAGGCAACATCGTCAAAAGTCTTGATATTATTGTTATAAGAGAGATTAACCCTCATATATTCCTATCAACTTGGAAGTGATTAATTGGCATCATGAACCTATTGCTTGTTAATCAATTCATGGCCTATAGTTCTTAACTGATTATATTTGACATAACTGTGAGATGCTCACTTATTAAATGATTTGGTGTTTCTTATAGCCATCAAATTTTGAAGTGAGCTATCATAGCCTTGTAGTGGAAGTCCCTTTATATCATAACTTGATAGTATCATGGAGTACTATGGCTATGCAATGCTTCTCAAAATGCAACATAATATCATTTCTTATGTTGCTTAGCAACAAAATGTGGGCTGTACGATCCGTTCTTTTATAGGCTTGATATGCTTTAATGTCCTATCCATTCTACCTAAACTCCCTACCCATTCTACCTAAACTCCCATACTCAAGTTCTACCATTGATTATATAATTATCTCCAGCACATCTTGCTTCACTAAAAAATGCTAAATTCTATGATACCAAATATCATAATTCTTTTTAGTCAATTTCTCTCTTTAATTAATGTGGCAATAACACTTCTCATAGCAACCATATTCAACTCAATAAAGATAGCACAAAATTAATAATTATTATAATTAGCAATCATTTTTGCAGCAATACAAACTAAGTTGGGGCATGATATATACTTTCTACCTCCTAATGTGAGCACATTAAAAGGACATGAGAGATTATCAAGTACAAACATAAGTAATAAAATCCTGTGAAACTATACATCTAATCAGCCACAAAAAATTGGAAAACTTGTCAACATGAAAAGAAAAATCATAAAATAAATTTTGACAAGTTTTTCTTTTGCCATAAAATAGTAGGATTACAATGTATCTTCTCTAGAACAAAATAGAGGTTTATAATCAATAATATCATCAAACAATCCAATAATTGGATCATCACAACAACAACATCAATATTTTTTACCAATCAAAGGTGGATAATAATAAGAGAGTAGAGAGATGTTACTAATGTAACTTAAAATAGATCTTTCTGAAACTTGAGTTAGAGTGCTTTGATTTCAATCTTACTACTGAGATTTTAATTTTCAACTTTACAAATACACTTTAAAATTTCACCCCAATCAATATTGAAAACACCATCCGATTGAATAATGAAATAGTTGGAGTTTGAAAGCTTTTTAAATTTCTTCCTTCTTCTTGTTTTTCTCTACTTATTTAGTCTACTAAACTAGCTCTTTCTCCGTCTTTTATTCTAGCTAAAGGCCACCTATAAGACATTTTTCAAAGAAGCCATATTAAGTCAAATAAGTAATGAATAATAAGTTCTTCCATATGGCTTTGGTCTTCCATATGGGTTTCTATTATACTAATTTATTTAGTCCCAATAAAGAGCTTAGGAGGGATAACCCAACAAAAGGATAGGGCAAAGGCAAGTAAAGAAATCAAGCAAAATTACTTCATCCCATTAATCTACTGGATTTAAAGGAGAAGATAGTAGATCTCTCATTAACTAAGTTTACCATAAGAAAGATATTAAAGGATTATCTAGCTAATATATGTGAGAAGGAGGGGCTATATTGATAACAAAGATGAAGGATATTTTGGCTCGAAGAAAAAGATAGAAACACAACCTATTCCATAAGATAGCTAGTAGGTGCAAAAGGTAAAACTGGATTACTTTCTTGGTGGACGATAATGAAGGTAAGCTAAATACCTAGAAGGAAATATCTTCTAAGTTGTATGATTTCTTTAATAGACTTCTCAATCTTCCTGTCCCCCATTGCCTTCATTGATTTTAATAGCTATTATGCTTATCCCTTAATCAACTTTAGTGCTTTGGCAGAATCTTTTTCCACAAAGAAAGCCAAAGAGACAGTATTCTTTCTCAAGGGTTCTAAAGCCTCATGAGCGAATAGATTTTCTTTTTGCTTTTATCAAAGATATTGGGACTTAATTAAAGATGATATCATAGTGCTACTTTAGGAATTCTATGGAGGTGGCCTAGACATGTAGAGGCTAAACTTTACTTATATAATCATAGTACTTAAGAAAAAAAGGTGCCCTTTCAGTGCATGATCTCTACCAAATTAGCTTCTTCAATAGCTTTTACAAAATCATTGACAAGGATTTGGCCTCTTTACCATCCAAAGTTTTATCTTTTCTAATGGATGAAGTCTAATTAGCATTCATTAAAGAAAGGTTGAACTTTTTTGCAGTACGAAAAATTCTTTCTTTAGGAGATCTTATATACTTAAGGTCATATGCAAACCTAATTTTGAGAAAGCTTTTGATAGAGTCAATTAAAGTTTTTAGTAGAAATATTAGTAGTTAGAGACTTCCCTTCTTAATGGATAATTTGAATTTTTTTGTTGCATATATCTGTAGCAATAGAAACGGTAATCAATAGATGTCTTGGCAAATGGATCATGTATAGGTAGGGTTTAAGCCAAGGCAACTCACTATCATCTGGTTGTTTATTTTAATTGCAAACATGCTCACGAAGCTACCGAAAAAGCCTAGATCCATTGGACTAGTCAAAGGATAGGTGCTAGTTTGAGTTTGCATTTTTCTGATGACTCTCTCCTTTTCTATCCTAGAAAGTGAGAAAATCTTAGACTGTAACGGCTCTTCTCCTTGTATAAAATATATCAAGCTTTTAAGATCAACTTATAAAAGTTTGGTGATCTATCTAAATTTAGAGGATAACATTGTACTATCTTTTGCTACTCTTTTCAACTACAAAAGAAGTCATCTTCTATTCACATATGTAGGACTTCCATTACATAATTACATGATTCCAAAGCCATTAATTAAGAAGATTGAAATGAGACTTATCACAAAAAAGATGAGACTCTTCATAGAGGGATAGACTTTGCCTCATTGGTTGAGTTCTTATGATGTTTCCATCATAATTCTTATCCATATATTATCGAAATGGATGAGCAATAGAATAGATAAGTTAAAGTAAGCATTCCTTTGGAAACACTACAAGATTTTTGCCTTTCAGCAATGAATTTTTTGCAATGAATTTTAAATTCATTGATGAAAGTGGATATTTGCAATGAATACAAATATTTGTTGTTAAAAATTCATAATTAATTAGGAAGGACTTTCTGTAACGAATAGTTTTCGTGGTGATTAAAAATATTCATTGCTGAATGTTTTAGCACCACATATATTCATTTTTGCGAAAAAATTTTGGCACCAAAACTTTCAGCAATGAATTACTATTTCTGCTATGAATAAATTCATTGTTAAAACTCCGATCATTAGCAACAAATTTTAATTCATTGCAAAAGTTATTTTTTAAAAAAATTAATAAAAATAATATATTCAGCAATGAATATTTTTATTTTCTGCAATGAATATCCAATATAAATAAAAATTAATTAAAAAAATTAATTAGAAGAATCGCCCTAACTACCTCTTCTTTTTATCTACGCCTTACGCGAGTGCGTGGATAGAATAAGGGCTAAACCCTATTTCTAAGCAGCCTGATAGGAGGACTTCATCGCCATCATCGTTGATCCAGGTATGCATCTCTTAACCAAACCTAATCCTAGTTAAAGAGAGAAGAGGAAAATTGGGCTGAGTTATCTAGTTTTTCTTCTATCCTAGTTTTTGTTTAAAACAACCCTAACCCTAGTCTTCTACGATAAACTC
>UESW01001596.1:0-152795 GCA_900491605.1 Calamus simplicifolius | reverse complement strand
CCTTAAGATTTTGAGAAATTGAAAGAACTCTAGATATATTTCCTTAAGGTTTCAAAATCTATTCAAAAGGATTACAAATTCCTAACTCTCCTCTAAGATAACAAAATCTTTCTTCGCTTAAAGGTTTTGTAAATATGTCAGCTAATTGTTCTTCAGTGTTTACATAATCAAGACAAATTTCATCATTAGCTACATGTTCTCTTATAAAATGATATCTAATTTCTATGTGTTTTGTTCTTGAATGTTGAATTGGATTTTTAGTTAAATTGATTGCACTGTGTTATCACATCTTATGGGTGTCTTATCAAGTGTGATACCATAGTCTTCAAGTTGTCGCTTAATCCATAGGATTTGCGCACAGCAACTTCCAGCTGCTACATATTCAGCTTCAGTAGTTGATAATGCAACTGAATTTTGCTTTTTGCTAAACCATGTGATTAAGTTACTTCCTAAGAAATGGCATGCACCACTTGTGCTTTTTCTATCTAACTTACATCCAGCATAATCAGAATCTGAATATGCAATTAGGTTTAATGTGGAGTCTCTAGAATACCATAAACCTACATTTTTTGTTCCATTTAAGTATCTTAGTATTCTTTTAACAGCTATTAAATGTGATTCTTTAGGTTCAGATTGAAATCTAGCACATAAACATACTGAAAACATAATATCTGGTCTACTTGCTGTTAAATAAAGAAGGGATCCGATAATACCTCGATAATACTTTTGATCAACCTTCTTACCTTCTTCATCTTTGTCCAGCTTGCATGAAGGACTCATTGGTGTTCCGAGGGGTTTCATTGATTCCATACCAAACTTTTTGAGTAGTTCTCTTGTGTATTTGGTTTGGTTGATAAAGATTCCCTCTTTGCTTTGTTTGATTTGGAGTCCAAGGAAGAAGTTGAGTTCTCCCATCATGCTCATCTCGAATTCTCCCTGCATCAACTTTGCAAATTCTTGACATAGAGAATCGTTAGTAGCACCAAAAATAATGTCATCTACGTATATTTGTACTACAAGTAAATCTTTACTTTTTCTTTTCAAAAACAATGTTTTATCAACATTTCCTCTTGTAAAATCATTTTCTATTAAGAATTTACTTAACCTATCATACCAAGCTCTAGGTGCTTGTTTCAAACCATATAAAGCTTTGTGCAATTTAAAAACGTGATTTGAAAATTCGTGATCTTCAAAACCTGGTGGTTGTTCTACATAACTTCTTCATTTATAAATCCATTTAAAAATGCGCTTTTAACATCCATTTGAAATAAGTTAAAATTCATATGACATGCAAATGCAAGTAATAAGTCTAATGGCTTCTAATCTAGCTACAGGTGCAAAGGTTTCATCAAAATCAATACCTTCTTCTTGATTATATCCTTTTGCAACTAATCTAGCTTTGTTTCTAATTACTATGCCATTTTCATCTAGTTTATTTCTAAAAACCCATTTTGATCCTATTACTGAATGATTTTTAGGTCTTTCAACTAAAGTCCAAACATTATTTCTAGTAAATTGATTTAATTCTTCTTGCATTGCTAACATCCAATTATTATCTTTTTCAGCTTCTTCAATAGTTTTAGGTTCAATTTGTGATACAAATGCAAGATGATTACTAATATTTCTCATATATGATCTAGTTCTTATTCCTTGAGATGGATCACCTATAATCAATTCCTTAGGATGACTATAAGCATATCTCCAGTCTCTTGGAAGATCTATATCATTATGATCATATTAACATCATCGTCCTTATGTGAATCATCATCTTTAGCTTCTTGTTCATGATCAGAAGATACTTCAATATTAAGTTTTTCAAGATCTTTTTCAATTATGTTTGTATCTTCCTCATCATCAATCTTTTCAGATCCAGTTGCTAAAGATTCATCAAAAACTACATGAATGGATTCTTCAACTACTAAGGTTTTCTTGTTAAAGATTCTATATGCTTTACTAGTTGTTGAATAACCTAGAAAAATTCCTTCATCAGATTTAGCATCAAATTTTCCTAAGTTGTTTTTACCATTATTATGAATGAAACATTTACATCCAAATGCATGAAAGTATTTTATATTTGGTTTTCTTTCATTCCATAATTCATAAGGTGTTTTCTTTAATATTGGTCTTATTAAGCTCTATTTAAGATGTAACATGCTGTGTTAATAGCTTCCGCCCAAAAATACTTTGGTAAGTTGCTTTCGCATAGCATGGTACGGGCCATGTCTTCTAAGTCCTATTTTTCTTTCAACTACACCATTTTGTTGTGGAGTCCTAGGGGCTGAAAAATTATGATTAATTCCATTTTCAGTGCAAAAACTTTCAAATAAGTGATTTTCAAATTCAGTTCCATGATCACTTCTTAGAGATACTATGGTAGTGTTTTTCTCATTTGTGACTTTCTTGAAGAATTTCAGGAATATCGAGAAAGTCTCATCTTTGTGAGCTAAAAACATTACCCAAGTATATCTAGAATAATCATCTACAATCACTAGACCATATTTCTTTCCTCCTAGACTTGTGGTTCTAGTTGGTCCGAAAAGGTCCATGTGAAGTAGCTCTAAGGCCTAGAAGTTGAAACAAATTTTTAGATTTGAAAGAACTTCTAGTTTGTTTTCCAAATTGACATGCATCACATATTTTGTTATTTTCAAAATCTAATTTAGGTAAACCTTTAACTAAATCCATTTTAATTAGTTTTGAAATAAGGTGTGTGCTTGCATGACCTAATCTACGATGCCACAACCAACTAATATCATTTATGTTAGCATTGTCAGCAATTAGGCAATGACTACTTTCAGATAATTTGTCTAAGTCAACTAAGTAACATTGCCATGTCTATAACCAGTAAAAACAATGCTATCATCAATAGAATTAGTTACAGTGCAAATAGAAGATTTAAATGAAACATTAAAGTTTTATCACATAATTGGCTTATACTAATTAGATTATGCTTTAAACCATCAACATAAAGTACATTATCAATAAATATAGATGGAGTTATGCGAACTTTACCAAGGCCCATAATTTGACCTTTACCGTTATCGCCAAACGTCACAACTCCACCTTTCTTTTCTTCTAGGGTGATGAATTCATCTTTGTCACCCGTCATATGTCTTGAGCAGCCACTATCAAGATACCACTTTTTCTTTGATCTTTTGGCTACAAGACATTCCTGCAATATAATCAAACTTTATGTTTAGGTACCCAAGCTTTCTTGGGTCCTTCATGGTTAGTAGCAACAAAAATTGTTCCTTTCGGAACCCATATTTTCTTTGCTTTAACATTTAACTTGTTATTATTTAATGTTTTGCATTCAAAGATTTATGACCTTTTTCATTACATTTAAAACAAGTTATATTACTTTGGTTGGCTTTTACAAAAATATTCTTTAAAGATTTTTGTTTCTAATGTGTTATACCCTAAACCAGCTTTGTCAAAAACAGCTTTTTGACTATCTAAAATCATTTAGTTTAGTTGAACTTAAGGTGAATTTCTCAACAATGTCTTTATATTTTTAACATCTTTCTTTAAGAATCATTTCTTTAACTTGCTGTTCTTTTCTAAAGCTAAGTTTCTAATTGATCTTTTAAATCTTTTGTTGAGTTTTTAGTTTCAGATTTAACAAATCTATTTCTTGATTAAATTATCTCTTTCTTTCTAAGTTCTTCTTTTTCATTAGTTAAGTTCTTAACTTCTAAAGCTAATTCATTTTTACTTTTAGCTAAGGTCATTTTTCAAAAACTTATACTTCTTTTTCAAAGATTTAAAATCAATCATAAGTTCATTGAAAGCTTCAAACATTTCATCAAAAGTAAATTCATCATTTGAGTTTTCGGAACTTACCTCATTGTCGTTGTCGTCGTGTTGGCCATGAAGCAATATTGCAACTTCCTTTTGTTCTTCTTCTTCGACGAGAAGATTCATCAGACCATGTTGCCATGTATGCTTTCTTCTTTTTCTTGTAGGCCTTTTTCAGCAAAGGACAATCATATCTAAAGTGCCCTGGCTTTTTACACTCATAACATACTAAGGGCTCTTTCTCTTTTTCTTTCTCCTTGTCCTTTTTCTTATCTTTTTCTCCTTCATTCTTGCTCCAAATTTCTTTTTGTGGAAGGGCCTTTTTCTCATAAACTTTCTGAATTTTTTGGCCAAGAGAGCAGTTTCATCATCATCTTCATCATTATCACTGCTGCTCTCTTCCATTTCTGCAGCTTTGAGGGCAATGTTTCTTCTTTTTGTTTCCTCCTCAACATGCTGCTTCATTGTCAGCTCGTGGGTCATTAGGATCCTAGAAGCTCCTCTAAAGGTAATGCATTGAGGTCTTTGGCTTCTTGGATGCTGTGACTTTGCTTCCCACGATCTTGGAAGTGACCTAAGAATTTTGCGAACAAGGTCAGCATTAGTATAAATTTCCAAGACTTTTAAACCATTCACAATATCAGTGAATCTAGTGAACATGCATGTGATGGTTTCAGTTTGTTCCATTGTAAACAATTCATATTTATGAACCAAAATATTTATTTTTGATTCTTTTACTTGGTTTGTTCCTTCATGTGTTATTTCCAACCTATCCCAAATTTCTTTTGCGGAATTACATGTTGAGATTCGGTTGAATTCATTAGAGTCTAAGGAACAATATAAAATGTTAATGGCTTTAGCATTTAATTGTGCCATTCTCCTATCATTATCATTCCAATCCCTTTCGGGCTTAGGAACAATAGTGCCATCAATAAGTGTGTGGGTGTACTAGGTCCATTATTATTACTCCCCACAATTCATAGTCAGAAGCTTGAATGAATATTCTCATTCTAGCTTTCCAATATGAATAGTTGGTTCCATTAAATAAAGGAGGTCTATTCGTAGAATGACCTTCAGCAAAACATGAACCACTTGTGTTGCCATAAGGATCTTTAGCCCTTGATCGTGAGATCAAATTCTAAATGAGCACTTGCTCTGATACCAATTGTTGGCCCAGATGGCAACCCAAGAGGGGGGGGTGAATTGGGTTCTTAAAAATTTAAGACTTTTTAACTTTAGTTGATTAGTTAGCAAGATGTGCAAGTGAGAGGCTAACTTTAAGCAATGCACAAGCAAATAATAAAGAGAGATAGAGAGAGAAAATAGCACGGCAAACACAAGATAATTTTATAGTGGTTCGGTGCAACCAACACCTACGTCCACTCCCAAGATTCACTTGGGTCCACACTATAATCTCTTAGATTACAGCCGAGTTGTTTTACAAGCTCACAACTCAAACTTGTTGTTTTCCGGGATCACAACGAACCCAGCCGGTTTTACACGGGCTACCAGCACAAAAACCCTACACGTTGTTTTTCACGGGCTCACAACTAACCCAACACAAGCACTCCGGCTTGCAACGAGGTATAATAACCTCCACTGATTCAATCCACTGATTGAATCAGCAAACAACAAAATAAAGAGTTTAAATATAAAAGCTCCCCTTGAGCAAATATACAAATAAAGTATAAAAAGGGTTAGAAAAGCCTGATAAGATTGCAGATGGTTGTGGCTTTGGCTTTCTTCCTTCTCCTCTTTAACTCCTCTTGAAGTATTGAATCAGGCCTCAGCAAGATTCTTGACCGTTTGAAAACTTTGGAGTTGAGATGAAGCTTTTTCTCCTTTTGTTGAATGTTGAAAATCCTTCGATTTGATCTTTGAAAAGCTTTTGGATTTTCTTTTGACTCTTGTG
This sequence comes from Calamus simplicifolius, assembly GCA_900491605.1. NCBI lineage: Eukaryota > Viridiplantae > Streptophyta > Magnoliopsida > Arecales > Arecaceae > Calamus > Calamus simplicifolius. Next base: position 147,085 of record UESW01001596.1, on the reverse strand, counting down.
GATTGATGATCTGGAGCAGACGAAACTTCCTCTTTGATTTCACTCCTTTTGAATCACTCTTTTGAACTAAAGATTTTTCCAATAAAGCTCTGTTTTTCCCTCTTTTTGAAAGATATTCTCTTTTTCTTTTTTTTTTTTTTTCTTTCTTTGATTTGAAAAGGCTCCTCTATTTATAGATTCTGCAAAATATAGCCGTTAGAAACAAGAAAAATAGCCGTTATTCAAAAATATTACCGTTGGAGCTGATGTGTCATCCAAAAAAATCGCGTCCAGATTCCGTGGAGTCGGCTCGAGCACTGCGTGAGTCGGCTCGAACACTCGATTCCAGAAACACCTAACTTTCAAGGGTCGACTCGAGATATGCGGGAGTCGACTCGAGAAGTGCTCAAAAATGAGCCTTTCTGCCGTCTGAGTCGAGTCGGCTCGCACAGTCCATGAGTCGGCTCGCGAAGGTTCAGGGGTCGACTCTTGAAAACTCAAGTGTCGACTCAGGACAACATTGAAAAACAGACATTTGGGGAGTCGACTCGGAAACCCTTGAGTCGGCTCGGGAGCGATACAAAAATCAGAAAAATGTTCTGATAGACTTTAAAATCATCCCAAATAAATTTAAATATAAATGTGACTTGAATAGAATTGATTTGATCATCAATTCAAGACATTTTCCATTAAGATTGATTATCAAATGAGTAGTATAAGAATTCTTTTTGAAATCTCAAGTTTAATTCATGAAATCTCAAGTATAATCTCAAGTATAAAAATTCTTTTTGTTTTAATTGATTCAAGAACTCATTGAATGTAAACATTGATAGTTATATTTTTTATTTTTAAATAAACTCATGGTATTTGATAAATAATTCATTGTTTCTATTAAATATTCATGGCTTTTGGAAATCATCAAAATCAATAGAGTTGGGGCAATTATGTTTCAATAATTTCTCAACAGCATCCAAGATGTATCTAGTTAATACACAGGTAAATATGCAAGTTATTTTAATACATTACTATGTATTACTTGATTGTGATAAGAAAATCAAGTGTATTGTTTTAATATGAAATTGTGCCACCTACAGTTTGCTATATTCTGACATGATATGACACGTTTTGACATGATATGATATATTTTGATATGATATAATATGACATAATGTCATAATATGATATGGTGACATGATGATATGATGACATGTAAATATGAAACTAGTAATTGAATTGTTCAGTTGGATTGATATCCTACAGAAATGGATCGCAGTTGGATTCACGAAATAAATCATGTGTCACAACGTTTCAAGGATGGAGTTATCCAATTCCTAGACGTAGCACGTAACTGCTTGAATTCAAATGGTGAAACATTATGTCCTTGCCGCAAATGTGTAAATATACTCATGCAAACCTTGCCTGCATTCAAGCTCACATTTGTACTTATGGTTTCCTCTCAACTTATATCGTTTGGAATAAACATGGCGAGCTTGGACATGTAGCAGTAGAATATTCTAACTCATCCTCAGAATCTGAAGGCATCAAAGCAGCAATCCATGATGCAGTTGGGCCAAACTATGTCTATGTGGAGAATGCAACCAATGTTGCTTTTGAGGAGATGAACGATGGTGATCAGAGAAGGTATGATAAGATGTTCGAAGAACTTAATTGTGGGTTGTATGAAGGGTGCACAAAATTCTCCTCTTTGGAGTTTATAATTAAACTCATGCATATAAAAGTCTTAAACAAGTGGTATGACCACTCGTTTAATATGCTTCTGGAACTATTAGCTGATGCATTTCCCACAAATAATCGATTGCCAAGAAAGTTAGGGGAAGTGAAGCGTTTGTTGGTTAATGTAGGCTTGGGTTATCAAACTTATGATGTGTGCAAATATGATTGTTTTGTATTCATGGGTGAATGCTGGAAAAGAAGAATGTCCTGTGTGTCATGAACCTCGTTATGTACGTAAGAATAAGAAAACGAAGGTACCTCACAAAAGACTATTTCACTTTCCAATTACTCCTAGATTGAAGAGGTTGTTTGCTTCACGAAAGACTGCAAAAGACATGCGTTGGCATCATGATTGTCATGATGATGATGGAGACTTGTCTCATCCATCCGATGCTGAAGCATGGAAGCATGTTGCAACTTGTATCCTGACTTTGCAGCTGATTGTCGGAATGTACGACTAGCTCTTGCTTCTGACGGTTTTAATCCATTTGGTCAGATGAGTAGTAAATATAGTGTTTGGCCATACAATATACCAACATGGAAGCTTATGAAACAATCTTTCATGTTTCTGAGTTTGCTAATTCCTGGGCCTAAATCTCCTGGAAAGGACTTTGATGTTTTTATGCGTCCTTTGATTAAGGAGTTGAAGGAGTTATGGGATGTTGGAGTAACGACCTATGATGCATACAAAAAAGAGATCTTCAACCTCCGTGCCATGGTTATATGGACTATCAGTGATTTTCCTGCTCTAGCTTATTTGTTAGGGTGGTCAACTAGTGGGTACAAGGCTTGTCTTATTTGTGGTGATGACACACCGTCTGTTGGCATTACTTGTAAACGATGCTACATTGGTGCTCGTCGTTGGTTGGAACCAAATCATAGGTGGCGCAATAGCAAAGAATTTGATGGGTTTCCAGAAACTCGTGGTCCACCAGTCAAACTCTCTAGAAAGGAGATTATTTCTCGATTAAACAACTTACATTGTTGTTGCCCAGGAAAACACCCAAACAATCCAGATAGGAAGAGAAAGCGAACAGAGGCAGAGTCCAACTAGACGAAGAAGAGTATATTGTTTGAGCTACCATATTGGTCCAAGCTACTATTACGGCACAACTTGGATGTCATGCATATTGAAAAAAACGTGTGTGATAACATCCTTGCTTCACTTCTTAACATCCCTAAAAAGACAAAAGATAATGAGAATGCTCGTAAAGACTTGGAAAATATGGGCATACGCAAGGATTTATGGTTGGTGCGACGACCTTCAAGACCTAATGCATTGCCACAAGCTTCATTTGTTTTGACTAAGTCCGAGAAAGACAAGTTCTTTGAGTTTATGAGGGACGTCAAACTTCCTGATGGGTATGCTTCCAATGTCAAGCGTTATTTTACTGAAGATAAGAAGTTATTTGGCATGAAGACACACGATTGTCATATTGTCTTGCAAAAGTTGCCGCCTGTTGGGTTGTTGAATTTTTTTACAAAGGACATTGAGCCACATTGATTGATTTATGTTTATTCTTCCAAAAAATATGTTCTAAAAAGTTAGTGAGGACTGAATTAAAGGAGTTGGAAAGAGGGATTGTTATAATTTTATGCAAGTTTGAGAGAATTTTTCCTCCTGCCTTTTTTGATGTTATGTTGCATCTTTGCATACATTTGCCTCAACAAGCCTTACTTGGTGGACCAGTTGGTGATAGATAGATGTATGGGGTGGAGAGATGCTTAGTACTTATAAGCAATATATAAGGAATAAGGCATGACTTGAAGGTTCTATTGCTCAAGCTTATGTGGTCGATGAAGCGTTATCATATTGCTCATAGAAACTAAGTTCAGCAGGCCTGAACGCAATGTTGATGTGTCAGAGGTACCTCAAGAATCAAAGGTTGGGGTTTTTAAACAACCGGTTCGATGTTTTGGAGGAAAAAAGTATATCGATATTGCTGAAACAAAACTTCAGCTTCATTGGTATATACTCAACAATGCCAATATTCAAGAATTTTTTGAGTAAGTATAATAAATTGCTTACTACTTCTATCTATTACATTTGCTCATCTCAACATGTATACTAATATTGTACTTGTTATTGTAGTGAGCATATGTGGATCCTCCGTAATGAAGGTCATGTCAATCCCTCAATGGAACTACAACAAAGAACGTTCCCTGTTTGGTTTAGATCTAAGGTGATGATTTGATATTTTTCTCCATTAATCACTTTCTTAATCAAATATATGGTTAATATGATGAAATTGCAGATGGAGATCTTGAGATCATCTGGGTCACCTCGAGCAACTAATGAGCTTTACTCATTGGCATTAGGCCCAAAGGATGTTTATAAGTCTTGGAGTAGTTGTGTGGTCAATGGAATTCGATTCCATTGCAAGGATCGTGACGAAAAAAGGATGACACAAAATTATGGGATCACTCATAAGTCTTTTCATAATGGTACAGAAGTTGATTTCTACGGGTGCTTGTTCGAGATTTTGGAACTTGATTATTTATATGGTAATAAAGTCTACCTTTTTAAATGTACATGGTATAATACTGATACTGCTGGAAGAACAAAAAAAGTTGAAAAGGTTCATGGCTTTACTTGCATTCGAATAACCTCGGAGTGGTATAAGAATGACCCTTTCATTTTGGTGACCCAAGCAAAACAAGTGGTCTACCTTCCTGATTTGAAACATGGAAAAGATTGGCGGGTTGTTCAACATTTTCCACACCGACACATATGGGATATGCCTAAAATAACCCAAGTTGATGAAGTGGTTGAGGAAGAGGTGTTGCAGGAGGATCATGTGTCCAATATACCCCTTATGGTTGAGGATAACGAAATCAGTAGTCATGAATTGGTTCGAAATGACCTACCACCAATTATTATTGACAATGATGTTGCCAACAAACCTACAAATGAAGATGACGATAATAGTTCGAATAATGATGAGTTTATTGATGATGATGAAGATGATTTCTCCGAATGAATAAGTAATTATGTAATATGTTATATTTCTTTAAGTTCTTATTATCCATAATCATGCATGATTTCTAACATATCATATATTTCTTTACTTCAACAGAGGATGTCGAGTGGGAGCACTGTTATTCCTTCAGAATCTTCACAAGGTATATAAATATTATTACTTTTTTTAAATAAACAATATCCTAACTATCTTATATTCTTTGTAGGTACTGCTCCTTCGAAGAATGTCACAAACGCAGTAGAAATTTGAAAGTCATTGCTGCTCGAGAAGTTGCAAAGCAAGCTAAGTTGCCTCTTAGGTTTGAGTTCGGCATTCGCCAGGCGCTTGGTGACAATGCAGTCCAATTCAACAATTGCTGTGGGATTGTTGCTCGACAAGAAGCATCTTTTCAGTATCGCGAGTGGAGGAAATTCCTGAGCATGAAAAACAGACACTACGTGAAAAGGCAGTAGTATGTCCTTTTACTTTAAAAGTCCTAGTTTCTTATAATATCGTTTGAATGTGGATGAGATCTGTAATGTACTACAACTTTTAGAAAATGACATTTTATATATCTACTTTCAGAAAAAATCGATTTTAGTAGTATAAGAAAGAAAAAAATTGTTGATTTGCTTACATAGTTAACTTTTGATTCAATTCCAGAAGGGATACTATTGCATGTAAAAGATGGAACTTTCTATGATTTAAAAGTTGTTGTTTGTGATTAGAATGGACTTTCATCATTTAGCATATGCAGTTCATTTTGTTTGTTAACATGGGAAAAAACCATTTGTTGGTAACACATTCAATTAAACTTGAGTCTCAAGTTGAGTCAATGGATGATGTACTTAGGTGTCACTTTGAGAATCCCATGCTCCATAGAAAGTTGTATTTTCATATTTGATGTATCCTGCATCATCTTCAAGGTCAACATGGAAATCCAACTTGTCTAACTTGACAGTCATAGAAATCGGGAAGGAATGGGCATCATCTGGATTATCAATCCCAGCAGAATATGCAACATTCTTTCGCACTGTAAGCTTTCTTTCTAACATCATTCCATTTGCTTCAACAAAAGTGTTGTAGATTGCCTTGGAGAAGTGCATACTCATTGATGGCATCGTACATTCAACCTAGAAAACAAAGAAGGAAGAAAAGAATCATAAAAGGAATGTTTCCACACTAAGGACTGTAAACACATGAAATTAAATGGGTAATCCAACATATTCATCAGGATACATGCATCAAGAAACAAAATTGGACTGAAATGAAATTGATCTGAACACTTCAACTATTTGGACCAACATAAGGTTGAGTTTCAATTGTGTTTTGAAGAGATACTCTTCTTTTGTCCAAAAAGATGATTAATTCTGCTTTGTAACTTGTTGAGAGGAGGGGGGGGGGGATGGATTGTTTTCATCCTGCAAATTCATCCTAGCATAACAAATAGAATGTGGGAAAGATGACAAATTTTGTGAAAGAACCCAAGTTATATAGTCATATGGGTACTTGAAATTTCAGAGTTTGGAGAAGAGTCACAGTGTATTGGGTGACATGGGTAGTTGGGAGCTGGAAAGAGTGATGAGTAGAAGGCAAAACAGATGAAAAACTCATATGTGATTCTCCAATCAAATTTCGCCAGCGACTAGCAGTCATGGGTGAAATGTGATTAAACTTAAGTTATCAATTAGTTGGTTAATTTTAGTTCACATTATGCATGGTGTTTCAAAGTGTGAAGTGCTTACAAACCATACAACCAAAGTGTGAAGTGCTTACAAACCATACAACCACAACTTTGATATTTCAGATAATGCTTACATTTTGATTTATTAAATTTTATTGTTTCAATGCCAATAACCAATGTAAAAGAATTAATGGTTTTGATTAATTGATATATGATAACGAATTTATAAATAATGATGGATGTGGAAATTTTAGTAGAACTAGTTGACTTATGACATTTAATTTACATATTCAATTATTTGACTTTTCAAGCAAGGAATTTTTAATGCCAGTAGCATGAAGTGTGCCAGGCTATGCAGAAACATTACCAAAGGACTAAGAGCCTTTTCTTAATTAAGTTCCATGCTATGCAGAAACATTACCAAAGGACTGGGAGCCCTTTCTTAATTAAGTGCCTGCTGATCTAGTGCAACGTGTAACTATTTGAACCTTATCGTATGTGACATGCAGCACCCAAAACTATCTTCTTGAATTCATATTCCCTTAATCTTATTATTTTTCTCCAAGCTTGATCTGGACACATGCCTAGATCCTCCAAACTTTGGGGACGATGGCGAACCAACCAAATCAACTAACTAATACCAGAATCATGCATTATCCATATAAAAGTTAATAATGGAATGTCTTGTAATTAGATACTAAAGGAATGTGCAGTTTTTTCTCATCAAAATTAACAATGAATGAAATGCACAACACTGATCAGTCAAGGAGAACATAAAAAGCACAAGTGGCTGTATTGATAACTTGGTCACTACAAACCAATGGTTCCAAAAGAATAAGAAAAAAATCTCTTGAATAAATAGCAAAAAAAGTTAAATCCACAAAATGTAAATTCTACTACTAGATTGGGATGTTTTTTTGATCTGGAGATGTTACAGCAAGGTTTCATTTTCCAAGCATATAGTGTGTTGCAGCAGGGTTTCATTTTTCAAGCGTATAGTGCTAATGAAGAGGTGGGTTGCATTCTGAAAAGTTTTATTTAAAGTTGGTTTGTAATGTTAAAGTATGTTTGGATGTGATAAGATATACTCTTCTCATAAATTAATTTAATTTTCTTCTAGGATGATTGGGATATTGATCTGACAGATAAAAGGATAAGAGATATTATTGACAAGCAATTAAACGAGGCTTGGAAGCAACAAAAGCACAGGTTTTATGCTTGGTACTTGCAAAAGGAGATGGACAAGCTCTCAGATGCAGATGCTTACGCAAAGCCTCATCCATATTGTAAACCTGAAGATTGGAAGTTCTTAGTCAAAAATTGGAGGTCAAAAGAATGGCATGAATGATTATTTGATTACATTGTTTTATTGAGTCATGAATTTCTTATGTGTTCATTTGCTAGATTTTCATGCTTCAAAGTTATTAGTTATCTCTTTTCTTATTATAGGAAAGGCGAGAGAAGAATATTAAGAACCTCCGCAATAGAAAGACAAAGACTAAGAATGGATCAGTGATAACAACAAACCATCATGTTCGTCGCAATAGGAATGTCGCTGTTGATAATATCAAAAGTTGGAAGGAGCTTCGTCATGACGAGAAGACGGACAAGTGGACATCCGACATATGTCGAGACCAATATGTAAGTATTTAATTCTAAATTATGATGTTTTATCCATATTATTGTTATGGAAATGATATCTTTTTTTCATTTCATATTTTTCTCTGATAGGCCCAGATGATGACATATAAGAATGACTCAGAGAACCAGCTCACTGACCTTCAAATTATGGAGAAGGTTTTGGGGCCTCGATCAGCATATGCTTCAGGATGGTCACGTATTCAAACTAGTCGTCAATTAGGGGAGAGACAGTTTGTTGAATCTTCTGCAATCCACAATGTCAATCGACCCTCTTATGATGAGCTTGTTCAGCAACTTCAGCAAGCCAACGAAAAGATCGGCACCATGTCCTCAATGCTATAGAATGTTATGGCCCGCATGACTGCGATTGAGACTTCACAAGTTACATCGTCGAGCAACCCTCCACCTTCATCTTCCACTGACATCTTGGATGAGAGAGATTGAGTTGTATCTTCCACTGACATCTTGGATGAGAGAGATTGAGTTGTCTATGCATTGTTCACTCTTTTATCTTTTTCTAAGCTGATATCAAATACTTTACTTTGGTTTAAAACATTTCAGTTGTATTTTGGATTTTGAACTTTGTTGATGTATTTATTAATGCTATTTAGTTTCATGAACTTTAATTTAGAGTCATTCATAACTAATTTGGCTTTCCACAACGAATTTAATATTAGGAACAAGTTATAATTGCAATAATTTTAAATGAATTTGCAACGAAAATAAATTTATTTAGCAACGATCCCTTTTCCGCAATGAAACTAAGTTCGTTGCAGAAACTCATATTCAGTAACAAATTTGACTAAAAAACATTCGTTGCAGCAAACATTTAGCAACAAATTTTGTTTCAGCAACCAAAATAAATTTGTTGCAGAAACTCGACTTCAGTAATGAATTATCGTATTTTTTTTGAAAGTAGTAGCAATGAATTTTCTAGATTCCGCAACGAAATGTTTTCGTTGCAAAAGGTAGACTTTCTATAACGAATTGTATTCATTGCTAAAAGTAGTGATTTGAGCTTCAGCAACCAACTTTCTGTAACGAATGGTAACGAATATAAATTCATTGCGAAAAGTTTTTCGCAACGATTTTAGCACTTTCAGCAATAAAAAAAATTCATTGTTGAAAGCCAAAAATCTTGTAGTGTAACTCAATTAGTGGATTTCACTATCTAGTTAGCTGAAAATCTATCAGCATGGATGAAAAAGGTGGAGGGCTTAGTATAAGGCATCTTAGTAATATGAATATATCTCCATTGAACAAATGGACTTGGAAGTTCCTTAATAAGTAGTTAGATGAGAACGACACTTAGAAAAGACTCATTTCAAAATCCTATTACTCAAGATGTTAATTTATAATGCAAGGACAAAGAAGGTTCTAGAATACATCTCCAATCTGGAAGGATATTTGTAAAGATCTAGATATCTTCTAAAACTGTATATCCTCTACCTTAGTAAAGAAGAAATTATTAAATTTTGGAAAGATAATTAGATAACCCCTCTCTCTCTCACCTTTCGTTTAAGGATTTATATGATTAAGATATCAAGAAATACTTATCAATGGCCTTTGTATAGAGTAGTAGAGTGTTGTAGTGAAAAATTAAACTATATGCCCTCTTTACTTCTACTAAATTCATGCTATTTCAGTAGCTACAAAGTGTCTTAGCATCTATTTAATTATTGGGATCAACAAATGTGCTGATTTGAAAACCTTGTAGAAATACTAGGTGTCTCCAATCAATCCATTAACTTTAGAGGTATCAAGTATCCTTTTTACAACCAAGTCTAGAGCACTTCATTTCTAAGAAGATATAGATATTTTTTTGGCTAGCCCTTCTCAAAAACTTTTATACAAAAGAGCTTTAAACCAGAATAATGCAGCAGTTGATTTCTGGATGTATGCTATGTAGGGCCAATCAGAAATTAGTTGACCATTTGTTCATTAAATGTTTTTTTATTCAAGCTATTTGAAAGTTCCTCATTTATTGCCTTAAGTTGAGCGGTATGACTTTAAGCATAAATAGCCTTTATTCCAAGTGGCAAAATAGGAAGGTACTAGCCAAATTTACAAAAATATTGAGACCACATGATAATATCTTTTATGTGATGGATATAGAACAAGAGAGATTTAAGAATATTCCATAACAAAATTTTTTTACAAACCTTGGCAATGTTTAAAATTATTAATATTTTTATCTTATGGAGCAAGCTTTGCTATAGAAGATGGATGGATGCTTATAAAAAATTTCATAATTTTTTTTTTCCTTTGTTGGCTCCATCAAAATAGCTTTATTATTGGGAAAAATCTCTTCCCCTCTTTTCCCTTTCATCTAAAGTTATTCTCCATGTATTCAATTTTTTATCCCTTTATTGCATTGCTTTTTTAATCCAAATTAGCAACCTTTCATATTCTCTTATTTTTTATTTTTTTATTGTACTTCTTTTATTTTTCCTCACCAAACCATTTGCACCAAATATTTAACTTATAAGTATTCAATCTAAATCTTTGGCTAAAAAAATTATTTTAATCTATAACTCTCTTAGTTCTTATGTGCTAATAAGAGTGAGCAGATAGATATATGTCAAATTCAGAAATATAGCTAAATTTTTATCATCTATTTATTAGGTATTATGTACAATTTCCTAAACTTATAAGTGAAAACTCCAAAAAGAAGCAGAATTTTCTGGCTAGCAATGAATTAGGTATTTCCTGATTTGCAATAATGTTACATCAAAAATTATATTTTCATTTTTTTTTTCCAAGGCTTTGCTAACTTTAATATCCCTAGCTCAAATTTTACATGAAACCTTATAGGCATTTGGCAACTATTTTAGGATTATTTTGGTTATCTTGCATCAATTGGTAATTTTATAGTCTTATAGGGGGATATGATCTCTAGTGAACAAAAATCATTATGTTTGATACGATATATCAAAGTGATAAAAAATTAGCAGTGTTCTAACATCACTATATTGGTATACCATTAAAAATCAAGATGTCTATCATAAAATATTAAAATAATCTTTATTATATTTAATAACACATAATATAATATAGTACATTATATTATACTATAGTATTATATATATAATATATTATATTGCATCTTATATATTATATTAAAAATAAAATATTAGTAATATTATATAATATATAATAATAATGTTTTAATAGATGATATAAGTTTAATATAATCTGATTTAATAAATTAGAATAGAATATAGTAGTATTATGAATAATTTAATATATTATATTATAGTATAATAATATATTATTATATTAATTTTATATGTCATATTGTATATAAATTATTATTATTATAATACACTTATTATAAAAAAAATGATATTTTAGTTTATAAATTTTAGTCCAAATTTAATTCAATGGGATGATCTTCGATCATGATGTTTGAGGGTGATGATAGAATGAAATGATCATCCTAGAGAAATGATTACATTATCGTTTTATGAACGATCCATGATCCTAAAAGGATACCCATAACAAACGCCTCCCACGTGAAAACTTACCTCGGCCTCTTGTTAATTATAAGAAATTGGCAAATGTGCCTTCTTGCAATATCTCCCTCCACTTTGGTGATTGACGAAGCTCAACCCCCAATCCATATCGATGATAAAGCCTGGGCAGTTAATATATATATTAAAGCCATAATAAATGGATGGTCTTCCCAATGAATTGACTTCGATTTGCAGAAAGTGCATCTGAGGTCCCACCGCAAGCTGCTATAATGAATTTCTCTTGAAGAGTGTAGTACTCTGTGTCTTATAATCTGGAAGTGCTCTTTTTCTTATACCTGCCTCCTGGGATCTTTTCTAATCAGTGAAACATTTAAAATTGTTACAAAGTTTGATTTAGAACCTTTTCGTCTGGCTCTATTAACATTGCTAAAGTCAAATTCTGACCTACAAAGTTGATTCCATTGGACTATTATTTTGCATTTAATTTGAGCCTTCACCAAACAACTGTTCACCAAAGATCTTCTGATGATTGCGTTCTTGTTTACCATGAGCAACATGAGGTTAAAGGCAGCAAATCTTCATGTCTAATATGAGTGCATAAGCGGCTCAATTCTTATGTAATTATGGTTAAAATAATTTATCTTTGATTTTTCTTATTAAATGGTTCGCTAAGCTTCTGGTTTTCTCGCCTAATCATCACACCACAGTAGGCCTTGAATAACAACTTAATCACCCTGGTACTATGTGATCTTATCTGACAAAATCCCAGTCTTATTTCACCTTTAAATGTCAATAATAACGTTTAGTAACCTCGTGGCTAAAGAGTAGTAGACATGTTCATCTCGACCCCTACTTAATGGGGATTTCCAGTAAAGCCAAAATTTCGTTCATTAGGAGGGCTAGCATTATCCGAAAAGTGGTCAAAACAAAATTTATCTTGTGATGGAAGAGTCTCTGTAAAGGAGAGACTACACCATATAAATTGGTTGTTATTTGCTATGATTCAGGTTGCCGGTGCCTTTTTTCCTCATCTGAACAAATTTATTGATTCTATCTCCTTCCACAAGTGCATCATATTCATGAAGGGTTAATTCTTTATGCTAAAAGAAACATGGAACTTTTTGAAGCGCATGGGTCCATGTGCCTGTAGCATGACATGTTCTAAGATCTTATTGTTAATATATGAGGTGTTGCTTAAATACGTATTTTACTGTTAACTGGCCTGGCCTTTGGTCATCACGCATTTGCCATAGTTGATCTCTTGGTTGTTCAACAGCAAACGACTCTCATAAAAGCTCAGGCAGCGGTGAAGAAGAAGAACATGAGAAGGATGAACAATAAAATCATCCAGCAGGGTTCCAGCCATGCATGTCATGCACGTGGTGTTCTCTTGCTCTATTCTGAACTTTTTGTAGTATATTTCTCGTCAAAGTTCTCTAAAAGATGGGAAAGTACATCCAAGAGTTTCAGAAGCGGCTTCTCACAGTGCTCATGTCTTCCCCAGCCTTCAGTTTGTCCTTCTGGTTGTGGACTCTAATTAACAACATAATGCTTAAAAAGATGTCAAGGTTCTGTCCCGGGTGTGCCAACATCTATGTGAATTGAAACATATTCATCTTCTAATTTGGTAGTAAAAATATTGGTCAAGTACTAATTTTTCGCTCAAGTTAACAGATAAGATTAAAATGCCTACTTCTTGTGACATTGTATCGCATGGATCAGGTTAATTCTTTTGCTGTAGTTTCCATTCTAACAGCTAAAGCAAATTCTCCCGGTCCAAATGCAAGATGCTTGCCAAAATCACCGATATTTTGGAGAGTGAAATAGATGAACAATTAAAGTCGAGTAATGCTTAAAAATTTTATATTGCGTATAGCACCAACATTTTGTAGCCTATGGGTAGCTAGCTCGCACACCAACAATTTGTAGCAGCTGAGTGTCTCATAAACTGTCTTCAAGAAGAGAATTTTAAGTAAACTTGGAACAACTTAGAAATGATTCTATGAACTTGATTTATCAGTTTGAAATGATATATTGCATACATAAATACATGGTGTTTCCTAAAAATGATGGTTTATATGTTTAGGAAAATAACAGGGAGCTGACAAAAAGTTGATATATATAACTGAAAGGCTTTCTACCATTTCGGAGTACATTTGACATAAAAGCAATAATTCTTAATTCCACATTCATGTGTTGACTTTGTTGAAATATTAAACTGGTTTTAATAAAAAAACTGAAGACTTCATGGGAAAAGTTACTCTTGAAAAAAAAAAAAAAAAAAAACCGAAGGCTTTATGGGAGAATGAAAGAGTTATTTTGAAAAGATAAAATGATTCAGTTTTTTTGTAATTGACTCTTAAATATTTTTTAGTTTTCTTAAATAATGATAAATGAAAGGAAATGACTCTTATAAATGTGAGAGGTATTTGCTCATGTAACAGAAGAAGAAAATAGAGAACGAATGAAACAGGAACCAAGAGGTTCAAGGCGGAGCAGGGGCACGAGGCGAACAATGGGCTTGAGATCGCATTGCTGGAGCCCATCAAGGAGCAGTTCCCAGTTCCCCACTCTCTCCCATGGCGACGTCTATCAGCTGGCAGGAGACGTCTATCAACTGGCAAGAGTTGTGGCCGTGGAGGTCACTGGTGGCCCGGAGGTTCCTTTCCATCCTGGTCGAGAGGATAAGTCTTGTTGCTGCTGAAATTTGTCCTCTGAATCGGGCGCGAAAGGGCTTCGAGACGGGCTTTCTCTTGGACGGACCTGCAAGACAGTCCTCACGCGAGAAGGCGTTGGGGGTGGCCCTCTGCGGAAGACCCTCGACGCTCAAGTCAGTGGAGATCAACAGTCGATAGAAATGAGGAGAAGGCTAGATCAACAGTCGACAGAAATGAGGAGAAGGCTCTCGCCGGAGAGTTTCCTTCAAGGGCTCCGAGCGGAGTGGTAATGGTGGAAGCAAAGGCAGAGAGAGGGAGAGAGAGAGAGTGAGCCAGTGCGCAAGGGGAGACCGCGTACCTCAGGGGGTCTAGAGCTGTGGTATTTATAGAGGATCACCTGGGAGAGTTTGTTAATGTCTTGGGATTTGGTGGGAGCATAGGCCCCAAGGCCCTAGGCCACTTTCAAATAGCATAGGCCCCAAGGCTCTAGGCCACTTTCAGATATGATTCCTGTTTTGAATATTAAGGATTTAAGCTTTCCGGGGTTGATAGCGCCGAATTCCGCAGAGGGGGTTGATATCACTCGGACTGGGCCGAGCTATAGGGACAGCTTGGCAGGCGAGGCCAATAAGCGAGATAGCTCGGCTAGGGCCGAGAAACAAGATAGGTTGGCTGGAGGAGCCGAAAGGCAATAGTTGATAGCTTGGCTGGGGCCGAGGAACAAGATAAGTCGACTGAAGGAGCCGGAAGGCGATAGACAATAGCTCGGCTAGGGTCGAGAAAGGAGCCGAAAGGCGACAGTCGATAGCTCGGCTGAGGCCGAGAAACAAGATAGGTCAGCTGGAGGAGCCAGAAAATGAGGTCCGCACCTCAAGAATCCCTGGCTCGGTGAGGGGCTAGGGCGTTCCGATCTACCGAGGCTGACTTGTCCCTGGCGAATATCTCACAGCGAGCAGAAATCGGGGCTAACCTTAGCCGCGTACACGATTATTGATGCGTAATAATTTTATCCCTCAACACATGCCCCTCACTCCCTAGTTCGAAGCGTAGGTTCGAGTATAGGGAGTATAAGTCCAGGTGGCACGATTTGAATGGGGGATCCAGATTTGACAGTCCGCGCAATGATGCCCTATTTAATGCCGCACGGCCGCCGTGCCTTTGTGGGTAAGGCTCCTGTGGGGCGATGGTTTGGGGACCATCACGTAGCGGATCCCGATTTTTACGGCGTTTATCGAGGCAGTTTTGGATGCCTCGGGCGAGACGCCTTATCTTCTCTTGAGGCAGTTTCCTTCGAGGGGGAACAAAGCTGAAATAGCGCCGTTTCTGTTTGCAATGCTCCTTCGTTCCCCTCTTGGAGAATTTCGTTCTCTGTTTCCTCTGTAGTTTCATTTGGTGTCTCTCTCGGCCAGTAGAATGATGAGCCCCGACGACGTAGTTTCGAAGATTGCCGCCGAGTATTTGGAAAAAATTCGCCAGAAGTACGGTGTTCCCCCGGATGTTGTTCTGCGATTGCCGGAACCCGAGCACAGGGTTTCGCAAGATTTGGAGCACGGAGTCTTTCTTTACGAAGATAGTTTGAAGGCGGGCCTCCGGTTTCCTCTCCATCTCCTGGTAAAGGAGATCATAACGTTTTACAACATCTGCCCGATGATGGTGGCTCCCAACAGATGGCGGAGCATCATCGGATTTATTTCGATGTGCAACCAGATCCAAGTTACAGCTACTCTTCCCCTTTTTCATGCCTGTTACCATCTGATACCCGGGAGGAAATCGGAGTGGCCTTATATCGGACCTCGGAGGTCCTTCAAGACGATTGTGGACAAACCGTCCTCCATAAAGGGATGGAAGAACCAATTCATCATCGCTGAAGGGAACATTGGTTCCGACTTTCCTCGGGGATAGGGAAACTTTGTTCAGGATGTGGAAACACATCCGATTCTATCCGAGCAGGAGGAAAAGGATTTGGAAGTCCTCCGCAATGGCAAGGCGTTCTCGGCCAACGACTTATTGTCGGAGGAGGCTCTTTTCGCCACCGGGCTTAGCCCTCTCGATCCGCATGGTAGGCCCTCCTTCTCTTTTCTACTGATTTTATTTAAGCGAACGTATCTCGGTCTCATCGTTTGCTCCTCGCTTCCGCAGCCAAGAGGTCTGAATTATTAGGCCGCATAAAGAAAAAGACGGGCAAGCACGCAGGGAGAGTAGTGGCGGGGAGAAAAGTAAACCCGAGAAGAAGGTTCGTCTTTTTGAAAGGTACTCGCCGAATGTTGGAGCAGTCCCAGCGGAAGCGTCGAAAGCAAGGGAGGATTTAGAGAGGACTGCCGAGATCCTCTATCCCCTAGTGGTGGAGATATCAGACAGTTCGGACGAGACTCCATTGGCTTGCCAGAACGCCCCTCTTTTAAAGGACGAGCCAATGGCTGATTCGGTGGAGGTCGTCGTTTCTGAGGGCCCCTTCCCGAGTGAGGAGATATCTCTGGCCTTGGCAGGAGGACAGGAGGGAACAGCTGCAATCGGCGAGGCTCAAGGTGAGCTTCCTATTGGAGGGCCCCCCGCGGAAGAGTCTAGGGGCGGTGACGTTAGGGCGACCATAGCGGAGGCTCAAGAAAGGGGGCAGATGGATGTTTCGATGAAGCCTACGGAGGAGACGCAGGTGTCTATGACCGAGGGAGGAAAACCGGAGGAGGGGGTAGGGCAAGGCGAGAACCTTGCAGTCGGAACCTCTCCCACCAAAGTTTTGGGAAGACTGGTGCTTGGGCTGGCCGAGTTATCCGAGGAAAGCCAGGCCAGAATTCTGTCGGAGGAGGCCGGGAAGTTGAAGGCTCCTCAGTCGGAGATTGCCCGGATCGGCCCTTCGGGTGGGGATGGTCAGCCCAGCAGCTCAGACACGGCCATTGAGGAGGCGTTTTCTGCTTTGATGAGGTCGGCATTGTATCAGGGCGCAGATCCTTTGACGGATAAATTCATGGATCTGGAATTGGTTGATGCCGCATTTGACCAGTGGAATGTGGCGGAGGACATCCACCTTCTCTCGATATCGACAATCCCACCCTCATGAAGTTGGTTAGGGCCTACGCCTCCCGGGTGAGTTGTCATGTCAGAGCAGTGGGTGCTTTCCAGCTAACTTGACCACATTTTCTCACTTGTTTTTGTTCTGTAGAATGCTTTGATCTCCCGGGCGCTGTGCTGGCGCCTAAGCTTGGCGATGGGAGCCGGTGTCCATGCCAGGAGAGTCAGCGTCAAGCTTCGATCACGAGCAGAGGCGTCTGACACATTTGAACAACTTCTGACCACCAGCAATGCGAGTTTGGTGAGAATAAGGGTATTGTATCAGGCCGCCTTAGATGATGCGTCCAAGCAGAAGCTTAAAGTAGAGGAGTTACAGGGGCTCCTAGCGAGGTGCAATGACGCATGCTTGGAGCTGTCACAGGTTAAATCCAAGCATTCCGAAGAAATGGAACATTTCAGCGAAAATCTAGGCAGGCAGAGGAGAGAGGCCGCCGAAGAAAGAAATCACCTGAGCAGAATGCTTGGCGAAGTGGAGGAGAAGTTACGGTGGCGTAATCGTGATATTGCCGATAGGGACAACAATATCAAGTGGCATCAGGGAAGATAACCCAGCTCAGCAGCGAGCTCTCCCAAGCCCAGGGAGAAGTTGATGATAGGAAATCAAGTATTAATGATCTCAAGAGCAGGATCGAGCTGGTTAGAACTAATAAATTGAGGGCCATTGACGAGGCCAAGGAGCTGACCAAGAAGCTGGCTCGGTAGGAGGAGGAGGTATGGTACTGCCCCCCTTTTTTAACCTCCTTTATTGGCTCATCGTGTCTTCGGCTAACTCTGTTTTTACAGATGATAAAGGCGGGGCTGGAGAATCAAGATCAGATGCGAGCCTTGCAAGGGGAACTGGAATCCAGCCGATGGAGGAGCTCAGAGCTCGAGAGGTGGATCGGTGAGACCAAGGAACAGATCGCCCTACTACAGAGTCAAGTCGCTGGAGCTGAGGGGCAGGTCGCCTCATTACGGGGCCAAGTGGCTGAAACCGAAATGCGGCTCGCTATGCTCAAGGGCGAACAAGATGCAACTTGCGCTGACGCTTTCTAGCTCGGAGTGGAGGACATTCGAAGTAAGATATCTAAGGAGCATCCGGAATGGGACCTCTCTTTCTTGGATGTCGAGACTCCTGACGCCAGCGCCTCCGGGGATGAAGAAGAAGACGAGTACATTGATGTTTCGGACGCCGACCTTGATACTACCCCGGGACCTAGTGAGGCTGTAGCTCTTAGGGGACACTTGCAGCCTGTTACCAAGGAGGCGAAGACATTCGAGATGGGGGAGTCGAGCCATGCTTCCACGAGCGTAGTTGAGGGTTCTACTGGGACTGATCCAGCTCCTGACCCTTGAGAGCTATTTTCGTGCTTTTTTTTCTGTCGTGTAACTCGGTTTGAAGTTTTCAACGAATGAGCCTTCCGTCTCTATTTGATTGCCTTTCTCGGATGATCCCCTGTCTCAAGTTTTATCCCGACCGTGAGCAACTTGTGGCTTATTCGCGCCGCTTAGTTGGCTTTAGCTCGGATTTGAGGGAACATCTTGGTCGAGGCCAAGGCATAGGGATAGCCCCGACGAAGGGGCCGAGATACAACACAGTTCGGTAAAAAGGGGCTGAGAGACGATCTAGCTCGGCTTAGGACGAGTGGCGCAATGGCTCGACCGGGGGAGAGAGATGAAATAACTCGGCTAGGGCCGAGGGACGAAATAGCTCGGCTAGGGCCGAGGAACAAAATAGCTCGGCTAGGGCCGAGGGACGAAATAGCTCGACTAGGGCCTAGGGATGAGGTAGCTCAGCTAGGGCCGAGAGACGAGGTACTCGGCTAGGGCCGATGGACGAAATAGCTCGGCTAGGACCGAGGGACGAAATAGCTCGACTAGGGCCGAGGAACGAAATAGCTCGGCTAGGGCCGAGGAATGCGGTAGGTCGACTGGACAGGACCAGGAATCACAGAAGCATCCTAGCCAAGACCGAGGTAGTCCATCCTATCAAGGGCGAAATCGTGGATGCGCCTTCGATGAGAAAAGGGAAGTTTGGTTCCGAGAGAGGGGGGGTTTGCTGAATTCCCAGCTTCCTATGAGTGGCCACTAAAGCGACAACGCGTGGCAGGGTTTTATGTGAGTGGCATTGGAGCCAGTGGTTCGGGCGACTAGGGCTCTCGCCTGGAGCGGTTTAAATACCAACAGGTGGTAGGCCATCGTTAACCATTTTCTCTGCCGATTTTCATTGGTCTATCTGAGCTTGTGATAGCAAGATGGCTTCCAAGGATGGAGGGAGGTCGGTCGGAGCACCAGTCGACGGTGTCAACACTCGTTAGGGGACCCGGAGGGGTCGCACCAAGGCGGTCATCGACGGGGAAGTCCTGGCCTCATTGTTTGCAAGTCGTGAGCGACTCCAACAGGTGACCGAGCAATACATGATTGACTCTACTAGGGAGATTATGCACCTCCGCGCGGTCAACGATCGATTAGAAAAACGTGTGGCATCCCTCCAGCAATAGGTGTGCGACCCGGCAGTGGAGCGAGGGGAAGGCTCAGCAGCTCCGGGAGAGGATGATAAGCCCCTGTGAGGGCTGATGTATTTTTCTTTCTTTTCATTGCCCCTTTAATGGAAAGAACAGTTTATGTAGCTTTTGTGTTTGCCACTGTTTTGGGATGCTTGCTTTCATCATGCAAGTCTTATAAGCGATCTATCCCTTCGAGGGTTTTTAGCCATCCTTGCCCGGATCGGGGCACGGGATAACATTCAGTCATGTTGGACTGAAAATAGATACTTTGGTTTGTTTGAAGTATAGAAACAGCTTTGGCCTTAGAGGGGAGTATAGGGCGATGCCTAGGTCCCACAGGCAGTTGGGCCGGAGCAGAGGATATTGAGAGATCATTATCGAGGAGTACTTGGCCTCCGCGGCACTTTATTACCCTGTCGGTGCCTTATCTTTTCCAAGGCAAGTCGACTTTCTTTTCGCCGAAGCAGATAATACGGCTCTATAGCCAGCAAAAAGTTGCCTCAGTGTTTTCCAGGGGCTTTTATTAGGTCGATCTTTTCCAATGCAGGTTGTTCTGGCATATGGCGCAAGCACTTATTCGCCATTAGAGGATGTTATTTTTACTGGACGATCTCCCAGGTCTGCCCATATCCGCAAAATCGGCGGGCGATCTTCTACATTTAAAACTCGTGATCCGGGATTAGAGAAAATCTTTTGGGATGCGTCATGGCTCGGGCGACGCGCTTGGTGCGCAACGAGGGGCACTATTTTCATCCCGGGAGGCCACGTGGTGGCGTGGGTTAGACGTTTTGAATCTCGGGGCTTTCTGCTCTGATAGCCGCTCCCGGTTCACCTTCGCCTATAAAAAGGGAAAAGAGGGCTGTGTCGGGCCATCCCCGAGTTTTCTTCCCTGTGAATTGTGAAGGTTTTCATGATGCCTGTCTCTCTGGGGCTTAGAGTGGGAGGACCGAACTTACCTTTTGCAAGTCGTCGTCCTCCGAACAGTTGGGGTGATGAAGGAGCCACTGGAGAGTGGCTCATCCTCAGGGGATGAGTTTCGGAGATCATATGGAGAGCGCACAAGAGGGCCGCAGAGATCACACGGAGAGCGCACATATGCGCTTCCTGTGTGTCCTTTGTGGCTCGCTACGGGGGGTGCGGGGTAGAAAGTGCATCGAGACCCCCGTAGCACGCACGGAGCCTTCCTTCTCCGTCGGTTTGGATTCTCGTCCCTTCTATGAGGGGAATCCTTGCCACAGGAAGGAGAAGCTGGGAGCAACACGGGGCTGATGGTCCCCTAGCGCTCCCAATCGGGCAGTGGCCTGCAGCCCAGCATCCCACCTGAGGGGAGCTGGTTAGTTTGCCCGGTTCCTCAGAATCAGCATCCATGGGTCGTGCCTCCTCTTGGATCTCTTAGTTTCATCCAGAGGGACCGTGGAAGGTCGACCTTGCCACTTATCAGGGCGAGCTGACTGGTTCGTGGTTTGTCTGATTTCTTGGGCCCCAAAATGTCATTATTAACCGAAGCCAGCTTGGAGCAGTTCGCCCAAACTATGCATTCATTTTTATTTGCTGTGCTTTGGTGCACTTGTAACTCCTCTCAGGAGGTTGTAACTTTTATTTTGATGAGAAAATAAAAAAATTTCATTCCTTCTTTCTTTGGCCTTTGCTTCTTTTGCGTTGGAGAGTTGTTACTCCTATAATGTGCTTTTTATGCTACAGCATATTTCGGCGGTGCTATCGCGGCTTAGTCCTTGCTGAGGCCAAGATACAGAGATATTGCTCAGTCCGACCGAGGCTTGCGAGCTATCCGAACCCGAGCTAAGTTTTAAAGAACGCTTAGTTCGGCCGAGGCTTGTGAGCTACCCGAATCCGAGCTAAGTTTTAAAGAACGCTTAGTTCGGTCAGGGCTTGTAAGCTACCTGAATCCGAGCTAAGTTTTAAAGAATGCTTAGTTCGGCCGGGGCTTGTGAGCTACCCGAATCCAAACTATGTCTTGGAGACCGTTTGGACCGGCTGCAACATGCTATTTCGACTCATAACTCGGCCCAGCCAAGGCACGGAGATTCGATGCAGATAGCTCGGTCATTGCCGAGAATGATGACATTATGTTTGGTTCTTATGGTGAATATAGATTCTAATGTAAACGAGCGACGCATGGGGGCATTCGGAGCTATGACTCGGTCGCCCTCGGGCGAGGCGAGTTAATGTTGATTGCTGGCGCGCTTTATTTCTTTGTACCTTTCCAAGGACGCCCAATTCGAGGGAGTATGGTGGATTTTCAAGAACATTTATTTCACGAGGGTTGGCAAACTGGGGGGAGCCTAGTCCCTAGAGAAGGAGGGGAATTTCCGGGCGTGCCGCCGATGCTTATCGATCTTCCTTGGGAGGGGCTGTGACTCTTCGCTTCCCGCAGGCGCCAGCCGAAGTGACGACGCATGGCAAATTTCCCGGTTTGGGATTAATGACTCGACTGATCGAAATACTCGCTAGGGTGATATAAATATGGACGAGAGGATGTCAGTGTTTGTCATCCTCTCAGTTAGTCTTTTGATAGCTCCTGAGAGCAGGTATGGCCTCCCATGGTGAAGGGCAATCGACTGAAGAGCCGAGCGGCGGCAGCAACGGCCGCAGGGACTCCAGGGGGAGTCGCTTTTCTGTGACCGTCGATGGGATGGCCTTAGCATCAGCTTTAGCAGGCCATGAGCAGTTCCAAGAGATGGTCGAGGAATTTCTTGCCGTCTTGACGAGGAGGCCGAGGCTCTTTGCCGGGTCATTGACCGGCAGGAGGGGGTGATAGCGTCCCTCTATTAGCAAGTCGCCGAGCTGACTCGGCGTAGGGAGGACCCGACAGCTCCTGGGGGAGACAGTAAGCCTCTGTGAAGGCTTTTTCTTTTTCTCCTTGTCTTTTTCTTTATAATGAACAGAAAGGGAGGTTCTTTTTGGTAACTTTTGTTTCTTGCTAAGATCGACGTTCGGTCCTCATAAAAGGGGGGGGGGGGGGGGTCGTTTGTCCCTGTTCGAGCCAAAGGGAGACCTGGGCGGTCCCGTGGACTCATGCGGTAAAACATGGTCTCGTTTGTGGAACGAGATAGGTGTTTCTTTGGAAAGAGACAGCTCGTACGTATTTATCGTTAGGTAGAGGGGGTCTTTCACCTCTGCCAAAGTACCGGGAGATGTTTCCGTTATCTTGGAGTATGTAAGAAGTCACTCGACTTGATCAAGGCTTTGGGTCGTGGTTAAAGCACGGAGACTTCGCTCACTTGGCCGAGGATTCGAACATTAGGTGCGACTAAGGCACAGGAATACCGCTCGGTTGGCCTGAGGATTTAGTAGTAGGAGACGTTCCCCGACTTTGTCCAGAGCTCTTAGGCGGCTGTGTAGGGCCTGTCGAGGCCTTTAGAGATCACTAAAGGCGTGGAATATGTACTCGTTGACGATATTGCGCGACGTATATTGTTCGAACCGGTCGAAGCTTGGGGATTATTCGGAAATCCTTTAGTTTCGGTCGGGGTTTGCACGCTTCGGTTTTGGCCGGGGCTTCAGAATTCATTGCTCGGCCCAGCTGAGGTTCGGAGATTGTTGCTCAGACCAGCCGAGATTCGGAGGCTTGTTGCTCGGCCCAGCCAAGGTTCGGAGATTATTGCTCGGCCCAGCCGAGGTTCGGAGATTTATCGTTCGGTCCAGCCGAGGTTCAGAGATTTTTGCTCGGCCCAGCCGAGGTTCGGAGATTTTTGCTCGGCCCAGCCGAGGTTCGGAGATTATTGCTTGGCCCAGCCGAGGTTCGGAGATTATTGCTTGGCCCAGCCGAGGTTCGGAGATTTATCGCTCGGCCCAGCCGAGGATCGGAGATTTATCGCTCGGTCCAGCCGAGGTTCGGAGATTTATCGCTCGGCCCAGCCGAGGTTCGGAGATTTATCGCTCGGCCCAGCCGAGGTTCGGAGATTTATGCTCGGCCCAGCCGAGGTTCGGAGATTATTGCTCGGCCCAGCCGAGGTTCGAAGATTTGTTGCTCGGCCCAGCCGAGGTTCGGTGATTTGTTGCTCGGCCCAGCCGAGGTTCGAAGATTTGCTGCTCGGCCCAGTCGAGGTTCCAAGATTTTCTGCTCAAATAGATAACTCGGTCGTGCCGAGGATTGGTAAGCAGCATCTGTTTCCTTTACGATTTTTGGTGATATAATCGTGGTAATCATGTCATGAATTATGAAACAATATGCCTGACAAAAATTAAGAAGGCGAGCCTGTAGAAGGCGTACCCTACTGATGATACTTGCGGAGGTTGTCCGAATTCCATGTCCGAGGGATGGATCTCCGCTTAGATCTTGAGCTTGTAGGTGCCAGGTCCGACGACTTCCTACTTGGTAGGGGCCTTCCCAGTTGGAGCTAGCTTTCCTTGCTCCAGCGGTTTGGAGACAGATGCTTTCGGAGAACAAGGTCGCCAGGCGAGAAAGCTTTCCCTTTGACTCTGGAGGCATGGTAACGGGCCACTCTTTGCTGGTAGGCAGCTATTCTGATCGAGCTTTTTCTCTGATCTCCTCTACCAGGTCGAGGTTGGTGCGGAGCTGCTCGTCACTGGCTTCCTCCGAGTAGCTTTCCACCCGCAGGGAAGGGAGTCCTATCTCCACGGGGATGACGGCCTCTGTGCCGAAGGCCATTCGAAATGGGGTCTCGCCTGTGGGCACTCTCGGGGTGGTGCGGTAGGCCCATAGGACATGGTGCAACTCGTCTGCCCATCTGCCTCGGGCTCTGGAGAGCCGAGCTTTGATCCCTTGAAGCAAGGTTCGGTTGTTACCTCGGCTGCTCCGTTAGCTTGCGGATGCCCGACCGAGGTAAGGCGGTGATGGATCCCATGCTCCTCGCAGAACTGACGGAACTTCGGATTATCGAATTGCTTGCCGTTGTCAGTGATGATGGTGTGTGGGAGGCCGAAGCGGCAGATGATGGATCTCCACACGAAGTCCTTGGCCCGAGCCTCAGTTATCTGAGCAACTGCTTCCGCCTCGACCCATTTGGTGAAGTAGTCGATGGCGACGAATAAAAACTTTCGCTGTCCCGTGGCGAGTGGAAACGGGCCGAGAATGTCCATTCCCCACTTGGCAAAGGGCCAAGCGGAGGAAATGGGGACCAGGCTGGCGGAGGGGAGCCTCTGAATACTGGAGTGTCTTTGGCATGGGTCACAAGCTCGGACGAGGTCGTCAGCATCCTTTTGCATGGTGGCCAATAGTAACCTTGACGCAGCACCTTGTGGCATAAAGACCGGCTCCCCAGATGGTTGCCGCAAATTCCTTCGTGTACCTCCCGAAGGGCATAATCAGCTTCAGATGGGCGAAGGCATCTGAGCAGCGGCATAGAGAAGGACCGCTTGTAGAGCTGGTCGTCAATCAGCACATAGTGGGTGGCTTGCAGCTTTAGCTTTCTAGCTTCCTTCGATCGGCTGGGAGCGACCCTTCTTTAAGATACTTCAGGATGGGGTCGAACCATGATGGTTCGGCCTCAACTTGCATCACTCGGTCAGCTTCCGCGATACTAGGCCTCTCCAAAATTTCCAGATGAAATTTTTGCTCGGCGTCCATCGATTCCGCAGTCGCCAGTCGAGATAATAGGTCGGCACGGCATTTTCGGATCTAGGAATCTGAATGATTTCAAATTCAGGGAAATGGGAGAGTAGGCCTCGAACCTCTTGGAGATATCGAATCATGTTCGGCTCCGGGCCTCAAACTCGCCCCGCACGTGACCAGCCACCAGCTGAGAGTCGGTGAAGGCATTCAGCTTCTCCACCTTAAGGTCGCGGGCGATTCGGAGCCCGCGAGCAGAGCTTCATACTCGGCTTCGTTATTGGAGGCTGGGAAGGAGAAGCGGACGCCATATTCGAAAGTCGCCCCCTCCGGGCTGGTGAGGATCAAACCGCACCAGAGCATGGGCGTTGGACGACCCGTCGACATGGAGGAGCCACGGGCGTCAGATTTTGGATGCTCGGGGGAGTTGGGAGTGGAGCCATCCTCCGGGATGGTGCATTCGAGGAGGAAATCAGCTAGCACCTGAGCTTTGATGGCCGGCGAGGTTGAAACCGAATGTCGTGCTCGCTTAGCTCAACGGCCCATTTAGTCATCCTTCCCGATGTCTCCGGCGATGGACCACCGCCTTGATGGGCTGATCGGTCAGGACCGTCACAGAATGTGCTTGGAAGTATGGCCGCAACTTTCGGACTGAGGTTATCAAGGCCAACACCATCTTCTCAATCCGGGTATACTCGTTTCCGCATCTCGGAGCAGTTTGCTGACATAATAAATTGGCTTCTGGGTCTTATTTTCTTCTCTGACCAACACCGAGCCAATGGCACCTTCCGAGACAGCCAGATACAGAAAATGTTTCTCCAGGATTGGACTGCTGAGGAGAGGGGGAGAGCCGAGGTACTTCTTGAGGTCTTCGAATGATTTTTGACACTCGGAAGACCATTGGAAATTCTTAGCCGACCGAAGAGTTTTGAAGAAAGGAAGGCATCTTTCGGCAGACCGAGCCACGAAGCGGTTGAGGGCCGCTATTCTTCCAGTCAGGCGCTGGACTTCTTTGATAGATGCTGGGGGCGCCATCTGCTGAAGAGCCTGGATCTTCTGGGGGTTAGCTTCGATACCCCTGGAAACCATGAAGCCGAGGAACTTCCCAGAGTTAACGCCGAAGGCGCACTTAGTTGGGTTGAGCTTCATCCGATATTTGCGGAGTGTCGCGAAGCTTTCCGAGAGATCCTCGATGTGCTGTGACGCTTCTTTGCTCTTGACCAGCATGTCGTCGACATATACCTCCATGTTCCGGCCGATTTGCTCTTTGAAGACTTTGTTGACCAGCCTTTGGTAGGTGGCACCTGCATTTTTAAGACCGAAGGGCATAACACGGTAACAGTAAGTACCTCGGTCGGTTATGAAGGCGGTCTTTCTTCATCTTCGGGGGCCATCCGAATCTGGTTGTAGCCCGAGTAGGCATCCATGAATGTCAGCATCTGATGACCCGAGGTGGCATCACAAGTTGGTCAATTCGGGGGAGAGGGAAGCTGTCCTTCGGGCACGCTTTGTTGAGGTCGGTGAAGTCGATGCAGATCCGCCACTTGCCGTTCGACTTCTTTACCATGACAACATTGACAGCCAACTTGGGTAATTCACCTCCGAATGAAGTTTGCCTTGATAAGCTTGTCAACCTCCTCTTCAATAGCTCTCTGCCGCTTCGGGGCAAAGCTCCTTTTCTTCTGTTTGACGGGTGGTACATCTCGTCACGTTGAGGCGTGGACGAGAACATCAGGGCTGATTCCTGGCATGTCAGAGGCGGACAGAGTCAACCAGTTCTTGCCGGGACTCGCCTTTCAGTAGCGACCCGATCTTTATGGTTCGGTCGGGCGAGCTTCGTCCAGTGGTACTTCCTCCAGTTCTTCGGCTGGTTCTCCTCGTTGCTCGGCGAAGTCCTCCCGAGCGTCCAGCCCATCAACCTCAGGCATCCTGGACTGAAGGCTGGTGACAAAACACTGCCGAGCCATAGTTTGGCTTCCTTGGACAACACCAACTCCCCGCCCGGTGGGGAACTTCATAGACAGGTGGGATGGAGACGACGGCTCTGAGGGACATCAGGCCGGGTCTCCCAAATATCGCATTGTAGGGCGACCGAAGCTTGGTCACCAGGAAGTCTGTGTGAACAGTGGCCACAAGGGGCCAGGTTCCTGCCCGAACCGTCAAAGTTACGACCCCTTCTGGGACGATAACGTCGCCGGTGAACCCCATTAGGGTGGAGTCCACGGCTCGGAGATTTTCCATGAGCAATTTCATCTTGGCAAACACATCGAGGTACAGAACATTTACGGAGCTTCCACTATCAACAAGAATCCGACTTACATCATAGTTATTTAAATTGAGAGATACAACTAACGCGTCGTCATGCGGGAATTGTATCCCCTGGAGATCATCATCGGAGAAGGAGAGCTCACCCGTTCGCGCTTTCTTCGGCGCCGAACCTTCTTCATCATTCTTGAAGTTCGACGAACCACCGGCTTCTTCAATCACATTGATGTGGCCGATCACAGGTGGATTTGGAGGAGGAGGAGGCTGCTGAATTTCGTTCTTCAACTGCCAGCATTCCTCGGTATCGTGGCCATGCTCCCGGTGATAGCGGCAGTACTTGGTGGGGTCTCTCCGGGTTGGGTTCCCTCGGAGAGGAGCTAATCGGGGGAGCTGGCGCTCTATTTCCATGAGGATCTGCGTCCTAGGAACAGTGAGCGGGGTGTATCGGTCAAACCGCCTAGGCGGGCTCCGGGAGTAATTTCTTGGTGGCGGTGGGGGAGCTCTTTGGCGATGAGGTGGGCTTGGCTGGTGGGTAGGTCGATGCCTGTCTGGGCCCTTGGATTCTTTCTTCTTTGCCAGCTCGGCACGGGCAGCCCTCCGTGATTCTTTGACTCTGGCGTATTTGTCTGCCAGGGCCATCATATCGGAGAGGTTTGGGGGTAACTGACCTCCATCGCCAGGTAAAAGTCGCTCTCCTTCAAAACTCCACCCACTAGGGCGGACATAGCCACCTCATGATTAAGGTGGTCCACCTCCAGCATGGCCTTATTGAAATGGCCAAGGTAATTTCTCAAGGACTCCCCCTCTCTCTGCTTAACTTCAGAGAGGGAGTCGGATCTTCGTCGGTGGCGGCAGCTGCTGACGAACTGGCCGATAAAAAAATGCTCAGCTCGTCAAACGAATCAACGGAACCTGGTTTCAGAGCGTTGAACCAGGTTCGAGTGGACCCTCTAAGGGTGGAGGGAAGGCGCAGCAGGATCGCATCTGATGCTCCATGAAACATCATGATCGACCGAAACTGCTGAGGTGATCGTCGAGATCGGAGGAGCCATGGTAGGGCTCGATGGAGGGTAGCTTAACATGGGAGGGAATCACTTCCTCCATGATTCCCTTGGAGAAGGGGATACCCTGCTCCGCCTTAGGCTGAGGCGGATGAGCCTGCTTGGCGGCGTCCAGCTCTTGACGCATCTCCCGAGTTATCGGCGGATCTCCTCTTCAGACGTAAGAGGAGGGGCCGGGCGAGGAGAGCACGGAGATGGCGTCGAATCATGGCGGGAGGACTCCGGAGAGAGGGACCGGGCCCGCCGAGATCTGGGAAGATCCTTGTCGCAGCTCCCTTGCGGGACTGGTCTGGCCTCTTTGGGTCGGTGCGGGGGGTCCGCGGCTCCATGCGGACCAGAAGAAGAGGTGGCCGAAGAAAAAGGAGCTGCGGCCTCCTCAGGGAGGTGTGGAGCAGGGGCAGCTGTAAGGCGCTCCTGAACCAGACAGGTCAGGGCTTGGACCTGCTGGACCAGCGTGGCGAACTTGTCTTGGGTCACTGGGATAGCTGGCGGTGACAGGGTCTCAACTGGTGGCGGCTGCGGCGTCACCCTACTCATCGGATCAGGTCTCTGGAGGGTGACCTGGTCCTGGCTTCAGAAGTTGCCCTTCTCCGATTAGCCATTGGAGAAGTTCTCTTCCAGATTGAGATCCTTATTTCCTTTCTTCAAGTTTTAATGAGACTTGAGGCCCTTCCTCTAGCGCCAATCTGTTGCTATTGAAATCCATCCTCTGAATCGGGCGCGAAAGGGCTTCGAGACGGGCTTCCTCCTGGGCGGACCTGCAAGACAGTCCTCACTCGAGAAGGCATTGGGAGTGGCCCTCTGCGGAAGACCCTCCGACACTCAAGTCAGTGGAGATCAACAGTCGATAGAAATGAGGAGAAGGCTCTCGCCGGAGAGTTTACTCCAAGGGCTCCAAGCAGAGCGGCAATGGCGGAAGCAAAGGCAGAGAGAGGAGAGAGAGAGAGAGTGAGCCAGTGTGCAAGGGGAGACCGCGTACCTCAGGGGGTCTGGAGCTGTGGTATTTATAGAGGATCACCTGGTTTTTAGGGGGCATCGTGGGTCCGAAGGCTGTTGAGATTCGAATCTAGTCTGTTATAAGACCAGTAGGATTCGTATCCGATTAGTTAGAGGATCGACGGCTGGGAGAGCTTGTTAATGTCTCGGGATTTAGTGGGAGCATAGGCCTCAGGGCCCTAGGCCACTTTCAGATATGATTCCTGTTTTGAATCTTAAGGATTTAATCTTTCTCGCGCCGAATTCCGTAGAGGGGGTTGATATCGCTCGGACTAGGCCGAGCTATAGGGACAGCTTGGCGAGCATGGCCAAGAAGCGAGATAGCTCGACTAGGGCCGAGAAACAAGATAGGTCGGCTGGAGGAGCCGAAAGGCGATAGTCGATAGCTCGGCTGGGGCTAAGGAACAAGATAGGTCGGCTGGAGGAGCCGGAAGGCGATAGACGATAGCTCGGCTGGGGTCGAGAAATGAGATAGGTCGGCTGGAGGAGCCGGAAGGCGACAGTCGATAGCTCAGCTGGGGCCGAGAAACAAGATAGGTCGGCTGGAGGAGTCGGAATATGAGGTCCGTACCTCAAGAATCCCTAGCTCGGTGAGGGGCTAGGGCGTTCCGATCTACCAAGGCTGACTTGTTCCTGGCGAATATCTCACAGCGAGCAGAAATCGAGGCTAACCTTAGCCGTGTACACGATTATTGACGCGTAACAATTTTACCCCTCAATAAGTCTGAACCCCCCAAAAGGCCCATCAAGGAGCAGTTCCCCACTCTCCCATGGGGACGTCTATCAGCTGGCAGGAGTTGTGGCCGTGGAGGTCACTGGTGGCCCGGAGGTTCCTTTCCAACCTGGTCGAGAGGATAAATCTGAAACCTCCAAAGAAGGTCGTCTGCTCTGATATCAGATTGATGGAAATAAAGGATACTTTCAATAAGAAAAATGATACTCTCTTATTATGGAGATATTAGAGGGAATACAACTTTTTGGGTCTCTCTATTTTCTTCTTCTGCTACATTTCATGATACTTTCAATAAGAAAAATGATACTCTCTTATTATGGAGATATTAGAGGGAATACAACTTTTTGGGTCTCTCTATTTTCTTCTTCTGCTACATTTCATGGGCAAATACCTCCAACATTTAAGAGTCATGTCATTTCATTTTACCACTACTTAATACACGCACCCATAGAATTTCTCATATTTAAGAGTCATCCTTTCATTTACCACTATTTAATCATTTACCACTACTTAATGAAAACTAATGAAATGACATGACTCTTATAAATGTGAGAGGTATTTGATGTATTCCCTCTAATATCTCCATTATAAGATAGACAAAAAAAGTTATATTCCCTTTAATATCTCCATAATAAGATAGTATCATTTTTTTCTTATTGAAAGTATCCTTCACTTTCATCAGACTTGCCAACATTAAATGGTAGGTCATGAACCACAATCATGTTTTGTTCTGTTATTACAAAAAACAAAGCCTCTAGCGATTATTCTAAACAATGACTGGCTGTGGAACAATTATAAAAGTGCTGAGCTACATGGGCAAGGCCTTGAACCAGGCTGCGGTAGTTGGCTGCTGTTGTTGGATGCCTCTGTTAACTTGTATTTCCTCACCTCACTGAGAACACTGGCCGTCCAACTGGCGAAGTAGGCTTCGTCATGTCCAAGTTGGCCATCCTTGTGGAGGAGGAAGCAGCTAATCATATCATCACTGGGGCATGCCACACCTTTCGAATCCGAATCCCACCACGAACCTCGATGCCTCATCTTGGCCCAATCGGCAAGCCACCGGAAGACATACTGCCCCGGGCCACCAAACTCCCTCCATCCTTTGGGATAGAATTCCATAATGCTGCTGTTCTTCTCCATGAAGATGAAGTTTGTCATCTGAGCTCCGTGGGCTGAAACTAATATATCTGTGTCACTCAGTAGCTTCACCTGCATCAGTCATGGCAAAGGCTCGGATTATTAGATATGGTTGCATAACAATGATTTTTTATTTCTTTTTTATGGATTGATTGGTCATCATGAGAAGATTTGGGATAGCGGTAATTTTGTAATTTTTCCATACTAGATCAATCCTCATAAAACCAAATAAACATCGATCTCAATGGCATTCTATACACTAGTGTTTTTTTATCATATTTAATTTTCTATATATCATTTTTAATTTACAGCATATATAGAGCAAATTATAAATCTAAAGGAAGTCATTTATATATATGAAGCCTATACTGTCAAAGACTCAGAAAATTGTTCAGATATGAATCAAATCCCAATAATATCTCTCTCTCTCTCTCTCTCTCTCTCTCTCTCTATATATATATATATATATATATATATATATATATATATATATATATATATATATATATAGTTTAGTAAAAAAAAAATAAAAATAGATATATATCAATTGGATGCAAAAATATATTATATTTGTTTGAAACATGCATATAGATATATGCAAATTAGATTGTCAAAAAGAAATGTAAATGTTCAAGAAAACTTGAAAATTTAAACTTTGCAAACCATTGAACCAAAAATATCATTATATAGAAGGTAAATTAAGTTAAAAGATAAACTAGTATTGTTAGTTATATTGCTTTAAAGTTTAAAAAAGTTATATGAGGCTAAATAAGACTGCAAAATGTGTCTATTTTGCTATTTGAGTTGCTTGACTTTTCCCCAACGGCTTAAATTACATTGAGCCCATAAAACTTGCACTTCATTTTAGCTAATTAAAAGTAACGTAGATGCACCCCATAGCAGTTAGTGATCTAACACCTTTAACAAATAAAAAAAATGGCATTTATACAATATCAACTAGTGTGGCTGCTGTGTGGTGTTGCTTATGCTACCACCCAAAATAAAGACGAAGGCAATTAAAATATTACGTCTTGCGAGATCATTATTAGTCATTAATTAGTAGTAATTTGTTGATTAAAAAAAATCACAAATCAGTTGTCAACAATAGATGGAAAAGCATGGGAAAAACAGTGAAAATTTGAAAGATGTTAAATTATAATACGTATAAAATAGAAGCTAGCTACGAACCTGTTCACAGAATGTCAAGCTATTCGATCTTGCAAACTTAAATCTACATTCATCCACCTTCCCACACTCCTTCTCAAAGATCCTAATCACCGCTGGCTCGTCCTTGAACGATCGTGACCCATCTCTGAGCAATAGCGTCAACCGAATAGCCTTTGGATCACCAATCTCTTTACGAACATTGCAATATGCTCTAGTCTTGCACCTCATCATGTCAAAAACCTTTTCGCTCCTCTTCAACCCCATGGCTCCTTGGTTGTGCCTAAACCCCACCACCTTTTCGAAACAAGTCGGTCCATGACCACTGTTTTCAAATTTTTCGATCGTCACCTTACCAATGGAGGCTTCCAGCAGTGTTTGAACCCATGGGCTCACGCCAGTCGTGAGCTCCCCATGGTGGAACAGTACCCATCTATCCGGAACCACACACTCCTTCGTCTGATGCCATGCAACGAATGGGGTCATGGCTGTGAGCCCATGCCAAATATTATCGTAGTTGTAGTAGGTGTCAGACATGAACGTGAGCCCCTCTAGGAGCGTAGCATTGTGTGGGAGGGCTTCAGGCCAAGCCAACGCGTAAGAGTTCTTGGCTCCATCATCAGCGTGGTTTCCAAAGAGGCACAACAACCTTCCCTTCGATGCGTCGGAAGGGAAGTAGAGATGTTGGGCCTCGCCATCCTCGTAGATGTCATCGACGGATCTCATGAACCAAGTGTTACCGGACGTGGGGTCGTTAGCGAACCTTAGGTCTTTGAGTGGGAGGAAGGTGACCGAGTCTTGGAGCATGGACTGGGTGAGATGGAGCTCGAGGGTAGTGTTCTGGTGGAAG
The DNA here is from genome assembly GCA_900491605.1 of Calamus simplicifolius. Lineage (NCBI taxonomy): Eukaryota > Viridiplantae > Streptophyta > Magnoliopsida > Arecales > Arecaceae > Calamus > Calamus simplicifolius. Next base: position 113,660 of record UESW01001596.1, on the reverse strand, counting down.
ATGGCCGGCCATAGAGAGGAGGAAGAAGGGAGCGAGAAGGAAAGAGGAGGGAACTTGACGGTTTGGATTTGGACGAGTACTAGGAGGGTGATGAAGCCGGTGAGGAAGCAAAGGGAGCGCTTCAGAGGGTGGAGATAAGAGTAGGATGAGGACGAGGTCTTGCAGTTGCTGGAGAGGGATTTGGGGCTTCGGTCTTGGGTCGAAGGAGGAGGAGCGGTGCTGCTCATCGTGCAAGTAGCTAGCTAGGAGCAAGTAGAGATCAGTTATCGGGAAGGGGAGTTTATTGTTTAGTTAGTGGCTATTTATTTATTTCTCATGGATTCGAGTGCCCGAAAACTTCGGATCTAGCTTGGCTGTTTATCAAGTAGCGTCCAAGGAAAGTTCAGCAAGGTTTAATTAAATGCTCCGAATCTAATTAGGAGGGGTTAAATGCGTGAAAATCAGCGGGTTAAAAGAGGCAAAGGGAGAGAAATGGTGGCAAGATCGGAGATGATATCTTGAATCACAACGCTTAAAACTAAGGTGAATTCCTCTTGCTTCCTTTGAATTGGTATTGTGAAGTGTCACAACATTTAATAAAGCAAAATGTTTAATACAAGATTTTTTTTCTGAGTTATCATATATATCGTGCGATCTCTATAGGCACTAACTTAATAAAATTTAAAAATTTAAGAATTATTAAATAAAATATGATGAGACATGCATAAACTCCATGAATGCAATTAAACCTCTTGACTTTAAAATAAAAAAATATAATATTTTTTTTTAAAGTCAAGAGAAAGATAACATAAAAATTTATTTTTAAAATTTTTTTCATATTATTAGGTTATATATATATAATCACTAAAAATTTCATAAAAATCCGAAGTTATAATATATGTATTTATGTATATTACTGCTTTTCGTAAAAAGCATATTAGATAAAATGTATTTTAAAATTTTTAAAAAATAATTACTGTTTGTGTGAGTGAAAACATATTCGTATTAAAAGAACAAAGAATTAGATGGAAAAAAAGGAGCACTTAATGTAATAAAATATGCGGCATGATTTGGCTTTATTATACATTAGTTGAGGACTCACATAATGTACGGAGCATATATATATATATATATATATATATATATATATATATATATATATTATTGTTTGTTTAGCTAAATAACTATCATAAATTTATAAAATAAAAAAAATAAAATTATATAGGGACATAGGTACTTCATGCCCTTCAAAAAATATTCGACATGCTCTCTTAACTCACCTCAAATTTAAATAATTAATTATCATATACCATCCTGCCTAATAATTTATTAAGCGCAATACATATTCAATAATGTACTATTTGATCGGCTTTCAATCTGCCATGACAAGTCTTTGATTGTCTGATATGTCTAGACATACAGATTTTTATAGGTTTTCAAAAAGAATTTACAGAATTTTTAGAAAGAATTGCCTTATCAAAGTATTACCGCATCATCTGTTGGACTCATTAAAATTATAAAAATAAATTATTTCATCTGCTAATGATTCATTTATAGCATACAGAAGTGTACGTAACCGCTTCGTTACATATTTCCTCTTCTAGCTAATTAAATTATGAGAGAATCCAAACCAAACACTTATCACATTAAAAAAAAAAAAAGATAACTACATGACCATTCTCACATATGAGCTCAAACATCAAAGGATTGAAAGCATGAGAAGACTTCCCTTAGCTTTTGCTTTATATACATGTAAGTCTGGTTTCTTGCTACAAAGAAGCATATGGAGTAAAATGTTAATTAGAACTTAAATATTATCCCATATATTATACATTCTTTATTTAATTGGATTGAGACATGGCATTCCATGATATTTTTAGTATTTTTTTACTATTTATCAACTAATAAATTGATGAATGTTGCCGCCGGAATCCGTCCTCCGACTCGGGCGCAGTCGATCTCCTGAGGCGGACCTGCACAGAAGTCCTCGCACGAGAGGCGTTGGGGGTGGCCCTCCGCGAAAGACCCTCCGACGCTAAGTCAGTGAGAAAAATCGGCGATCAATCAGAAAATGAGGAGGTTGATCTCTCCGGGGAGTCTCTTCAGGGGCGGCCAATCGGGAGCTCTAGAGAGGGGAGCACCGACGAGCAGCTGGGGAGAGTGGGAGAGTGAGAGTGAGCGCATACCTGAGAGAATCTGGGAGTGTCATATTTATAGGTTGTCACCTGGATCTTGAGCGCCTTCTGGAAGGTTCGAAGGTTGTTAGGATACGGAGATGGATCGAATCAGGCCGTTGTGGGGCCGTTGGGATCCGTATCTTGTTTGTTAAGGGATCGACGGCTAGGAGAGCTCCTTGATTGTTTGGGATCTGGTAGGTGCGTAGGTCCCAGGTAGCCGTATTAGGTTCTAGACCACTCTTCAACATAATTCTTTGCCTGAGATGCTGTTACGATAGGTTTAGGCTCTCCTGCGCTAGGTTCCGCGGGGGTGAGTCGGATCATGGACCGCTCGGGAAAGACGTGCTATGGGAAGCTCGTGGGAGCTGAGCTACGGAAGCTCGGGGAGAACCGAGCTATGGAAGTTCGGAGAAAGCCGAGCTATGGAAGCCCGGAGAAAGCCGAGCTATGGAAGCCTGGAGAAAGCCGTGCTATGGAAGCCCGGAGAAAATGAGCTATGGGAGCTCGGGGGAGCCGAGCTACGGGAAGCTCGGGGAAGCCGAGCTACGGGAAGCTCGGGGACATCATGGCGGGTGAAGGGACGGGGTCGGTCTTAGCCTCCTTGCATGAATATTGATGCAATGGCGATTTTACCCCCCAACACATGCCCTCCACTCCCTAGTTCGAAGCGCAGGTTCGGGCATAGGGAGTATAAGTCCAGGTGGCACACTTTGGATGGGACGATCCGGTTTAGACAGCCCGCGCAGTGATGCCCTAATTAATGCAGCGAGGTCATCATGCCTTCGTGGGTAAGGCGAGGTCATCATCCCGATTAACGCGGCGTTTGTCGAGGCAGTTCCGGACGCCTCGGGCGAAGCGCCTCATCTTCTTAAGATGACTTCCTTAGGGGGGAAGCAAAGCGATAGTAGCGCTATGTCTGTTTGCAATATCCTCTCATTCTGTTTCCTGGAGAGTCCCGTCTTCTGCGACGTTTGCCGTTTCGTCTGATGCTTTTTCCGGCTAGGATGACGATGAGCCCCGACGACGTAGCTACGGAGATCATTGCTGAGGATGTGGGAAATATTCGCCAGAGGTATGGTATACCCCCAGACGTCATTCTGCGATTGCCGGGACCTGAGCACAGGGTCTCGTGAGATCTGGAGCATGGGGTCTTCATTTACGAAGACAGTTTGAAAGCAGGCCTCTGGTTTCCTCTTCATCCCTTGGTGAAGGAAATCATGACACATTACAATATCTGTCCGGCGATGGTGGCCCCAAATAGCTGGCGGAGTATTATCGGATTTATCTCAATATGTCATCAGATTCAGATCGTCGCCACTCTCCCCGCGCCTGCTATAATCTAATACCCGGAAGGAAATCGAAGTGGCCTTACATCAGACCTCGGAGGTCCTTCAAAACGATTGTGGATAAGCCGTCCTCCATAAAGGGATGGAAGAGTCGATTCGTCATCGCCGAGGGGAACATTGGTTTCGACTTCCCTTGGAGATGGGGAAATTTCGTTCGAGATGCGGAAACGCATCCAGTTTTGTCCGAGCGGGAGGAGAAAGATTTGGATGTCCTCCGCAATGGCCAGGTGTTCTCGGCCAACGATTTGCTATCGAAGAGTGCTCTTTTTGCGGCCGGGCTTAGTCCTCTGGACCCGCGAGGTGAGTCCTCCCTTTTGTCTTCTCCATTGTTCGTTATGCAGGCGAATATGTTTGGATTTAATTGCATACTTTCTGCTCTTACAGCCAAGAGGTCTGTGTTGTCAAGTCTTGTCAAGAGGAAGAGAGGCAAGCGCCCAGGGGAGAGCAGCGGTGCGAAGAGAAGTAGGCCCGAGAAGAGGGCTCATACTTCCGTAAGATGCTCGCCGGATGCCGGAGTGGCCATGACGGGAGCGTCGGAAGCAAGGGAGGATTTGAGGAGGACAGCTGAGATCCCTTGTCGCCCCATGGTGGAACTATCGGATAGCTCGGATGAGATTCCATTGGCTCCTCCGGCCGCATCCCCTTTGAAAGATGAGCCGACGATGGATTTGGCGGAAGTCGTCGTTTCTGGGGGGCTTCCCCCAACTGCGGGTTTACTCCTGACCTCAGTAGGAGAGCAAGAGGGAGCGGCCGCAGTTGGTGAGGTTTGGGGCGAGCTCCCTCTTGGGCCCTATGCGGGAGATTCTGGGGGTAGCGACGTTGGGCCACCCACAGTGGTTCGAGAAGCAAGCCGGATAGAGGTTTCGGCAAAGCCTGTAGAGGAGACGCAGGTGACTGTGACCGCAGGAGACGGGTCGGGAGAGGGAGCGCAGCGAGATGAGAGTCCCGCAATGGAGACTCCTTCAAAAAGGGTTTTGGGGAGGTTGGCACTTGGGTTGGCCGAGTTGTCTGAGGAAGCCCAAGCCAGAGTTCTGATAGAAGAGGCTGAGAAGTTGAAGGCTTCTCAGTCGGAGATCGCCCGGGTTGACTCCTCGGGTGGAGATGGCCAGCCCAGTAGCTCGAACATGGACGTTGAGGAGGCATTTTCCGCTTTAATGAGGTCGGCCCTGTACCCGGGTGTGGATCCCTCGGCGAACAAGTTTGCGGACCTGGAGTTGGTTGATGCCGCGTTCGGGCAGCAGGGCGTGGCCGAAAGTATCCATCTTCTTCCCGACATTGACAATCCGACCCTCATGAAGATGACACGGGCCTACGCCTCTCGGGTGAGTCACCATTCTTGGGTGGTGGATACTTTCCGGCTGACTTGATTGCATATTCTTACTCATTCTTTATCCTGTAGAGTGTTTTGCTTTCTCGGGCGATGTGCTGGCATTTGAGTTTGGCGACGAGGGCCGGCGTTCAGGCCAGGAGAGCCAGTGCCGAACTCCGATCGTGAGCAGAGGCATCCGAGAAGTTTGAGGAACTCCTGGCCGCTAGCAACAAAAGCTTGGCGGGGATGAAGGCGTTGTATCAGGCCGCTCTAGCTGAAGCATCTAAGCAAAAGTGCAAAGTGGTGGAGCTGCAGGGGCTCCTGGCGAAGAACGACGACGCGTGTTTGGAGTTGGCTCGAGTTAAGTCAAAGCATTCTGAGGAAGTGGCGGCGATGCAGAAAGAACATAATGAGAGTCTGGGCTGGCTGGGGAAGGAGGCCGCCGACGAGAGAAAACGCCTGGCCAGAATGCTCGATGAAGTAGAGGAGAAGCTGCAGCGGTGCGATTGCGAAGTGCTGACTTGAGAGTCAGCGCTAAATGGCACGAAGGGATGATAGCCCGGCTGAGTGACGAGCTATCCCAAGCCGGGGAGAGGTCGAAGATAAGCAGTCAAGAATTAACACTCTCCAAGAAAGGGTCGAGTTGGTTAGGGCCGATAAAGCAAGGGCCAGGGATGAGGCCGAGGAGCTGACCAAAAGGTTGGCCCGACAAGAGGAGGAGGTACGATCCTATTCCCTTTTTTAGTTTCCTTTGTTGGTTCCTCGTGGCACCGACTGATTCTGGCTTCGCAGATGGCAAAATTAGGGCTGGACAATCGGGCCTTGCAAAGTGAGCTTGCATCTAGCCGAGGTAGGAGTTCGGAACTTGAGGCACAGGCCGGCGAGTTCTAGGAGCAAACTATTCTTCTGCGGGCTCAGGTCGCGGAAGCTGAGAGGCACGTTGCCCTATTGCGGAGCCAATTGGCCGAGGTTGAGATGCAACTCGCCATGCTCAAGGGCGAACAGGATGTAATTGGTACTGACGCCTTCCAACTCAGAGTGGAAGAATGCAGAGACAAGATATCCAGCGAGCATCCAGAATGGGATCTCTCTTTCCTGGATGCTGAAGCTCTTGACGCTGGTGACTTCGGGGGTGAAGAGGAGGATGAGTACATTGACGCTTCGGATACCGATCTTGGTGCCGCCCCGGGTCCCAGCGAGGCCGCAGCTTTTGGAGAACATTCGCAGACTACCGCCGAGGAGGCTAAGATATTTGAGAAGGGCGAATCAAGTCATGCCTCTGCAGACGTAATTGGGGGTTCTCCTAGAACTGACGCGGTTCCCGACCTTTAAAAGTCACTTCTACATTTTGCTTCTCGAGCTGTAACTCTGCCTGACGTTCTTTAATGAATGAACTTTCCGCTTCCATTTGAGTGCTTTTTCTTGGGCGGTCCTTCGCTCCAAATTTCGTTTCAATCGCAAGCGACTTATGGCTTGTTGGCGCTGTTTGGTCGTTTTTATCTCAGGATCGAGGGAACGCATCGGCTGGGTCCAAGGCGGGGCGATAGTCTTGACCGGTGAACCGAGAAATGATCTTGTTCAGTTCATGTTTGAGCGATGCAATTAAAACTTGAGGAATGAAGCAGGTCGGTTAAGGCCGACGGATAGGGTAGGTCGGCTAGGGCCGACAGACGAAATAAGTCGGCTAAGGCCAACGGGTAAGGTAGGTCGGCTATGGTCGATGGCAAAGTAGGTCGGCTAGGGCCGACGTATGAAGTAGGTCGGCTAGGGCCGACGGGCAAAGTAGGTCGGCTAGGGCCGACGGCAAAGTAGGTCGGCTAGGGCCGATAGGCAAAGCAGGTCGGCTAGGGCCAACGTATGAAGTAGGTCGACTAGGGCCGACGGACGAGAGCGATTACCAAAGCGGCAACATGTGGCGGGATTTTGTGTCGGTGGCTCGAGGGCCGATGGCTGGAGCAGGTAGATTTCTTGCTTGGATCAGTTTAAATACTGATGGGGGGTCTGGTTATCGCTGGCCATTTCATTTGACGACCTTTGCTAGCTTGATACGAGCTTGCGCCGACGGAATGGCTTCCAAGGATGGCGGAAGGTCAACCGGAGCACCAGCCGACGATGCCAACACTCGCTGGTCCTGGCCTCCTTGTTGGCGAGTTGTCAACGACTCCAGGAGGCGACCGAACAATATGTGATCGCCTCCACCAGGGAGATCATGCACCTTCGTGCGGTTAACGATCGCTTAGAGAGGCGCGTGGCGTCTCTCCAACAGCAGGTGGGTGGCCTTGCGGCAGATCAGGGAGAACGGTCGGCGGTTCCAGGAGACAATGGTGAGCCCCTGTGAGGGCCGATGTATTTTTCGTTTCTTTTGTCACTTCCTTTTTCGGTGAACGAAAGAATAGTTTGCGTTACCCTTGCGTTCATTTTTGTTTTGAGATGTTCAATTTTGTTGCACAAGTTCTTCGAGCGATTAACTTCCTTGGGGAGCAATCGACGAACAATCGGTTTTCATGCTTTTTGTTGCCCTACCAGCGCTCTGCCGTTCCGTAGGTAGATCGGTTTTTATTTCACCGGAGTTGATGATACGGCTCTGTGGGGAGCAAAAAGCTGCTCCGGCACTTTCCAGAAGGCTTTTATGGCATTGGTCTTTTTCCATGTAGGTCGTTTTGGCGTACGGTGCACGCACTCGTTTACCATTGGAGGATGTTACTTTCGTAGGACGATCTTCTGAACCTATCAGTTTCCGTAAGATCAGTGGGCGATTCTCCGTGTTTAATAACGTGATTCGGGATCAAAAGGAAATCTTTGCATGCTTCTTGGTTTCAGGCGATGGGCTTGGCGCGCAGTGGGGCGTTGCTTCCATCCTGGGAGGCCACGTGGAGGCATGGGCTAGGTGTTTGAATCTCGGGGCTTCCGGCCTTGATAGCTATCCCCAATTCATTTTTGCCTATAAAAAAGGGGGAAGAGGGGTTGTGTTAGGTCATCCTCAAAGTTTCCTTCCCCATTGGAGTTTCCACCATGCTCATTTCTCCGCTGCTGCGAGTGGGAGGGTTGAGCTTTTCTTTCATAAGCCTTTCTCCTCCGGATAGTTGGGGCGATGAAGGAGCTGCTGAAGAGTGGCTCACCCTTAGGGGATGAGCCCGGAGATCATATGGAGAGCGCACAGGAGGGGCGCAGAGATCACACGGAGAGCGCACATATGCGCTTCCTGTGTGTCCTTTGTGGTTCCCCCCTCGGGGACGCACGGTAGGAAGTGTACGCGGGCTCCCCATGGGTTGTGTGAATTTCGCCTCCTCCCCTGGTTTGGATTCCTGGGCTTGCCCGCCTGGGAATCTTTCGCCACATGAGGAGGGGCGACGGTGTGCCGCCCTCAGGTACCTTGCCTTTGAGCCTTGGCAAGGTGGGGCGGTACACACTCAGTTTGGGAGAGCGTTCTGGCGCCGGGGTCCACGGGCTTCCTACCTACTCGTCGGGGGGCCTCTCGGTTGGGTGGTTCGGGGTAATATCCCGTCCACCCTTTCAATCACTCAGATATCTCGGTTGGATCGCCGAGATATCATTATTTACTGAAGCTGATCGCAACTGTTGATCCATGTCGCCCGCCCATTATCAGCTCGAGCTGACCGTTCGCAGTTTTTTCGATTTGTCGGTCCGGACGTCAGATCATCATAGTCGCCCAGATCTGCTTTGGAGCAGTTGCCCGAGCTTTGTGCTCATCTTTATTTTATGCATTTCAATGCTCTTGTAATGCCTCTCAGGCAGTTGTAATCGGTTTCGGTGGCAAATGAAATAAAGAAAGTTTTGCTCTATTTCTTAATTTCTATTTCTTCTGTGCCAAGCTGTTGTTATTGGCCGCGGGACATAAGGGCATCTCGCTCGTTTTTAGGCGAGGATCCCGCGCTATCCGAACTAGTCAGGGCTTGTAAGTTGCTCGGGTTTAGATGGAGGTTTAGGGGTTGTTTGGTGGCGAAATATGTCCCTTAACTCTGGCCGAAGCTCGGAGATTCATGCCTCGACCTTGTTGGAGCTCGGATATTTATGGCTCGGCCCTGCCGAGGTTCGGAGAACGGTTGCTTGGCCTTGCCAAGGTTCGAAGATTTTGTTGCTCGGCCCTGCCGAGGTTCGGAGATTAATCACTTGGCGGGGTGGCTCGATCGCCACCATAAGTCATAATGCTATGTCCCTGCAGGGTTCAGTGAGGGGTGTCAAGGTAGAATGGGCCCTCCATTTATGACCCGACTAGTCCCGAGGGAATGAATTATTGTCAGGCACTGAAGCCCTTTCTTTTTCACGGTTCCCGAAAGGCGGCCAGCTTAAAAGAGCTTGGGGAAGTGTTGAGAGCATTTATTGCGGGGGCCGGCAGATCGGGAGGTACCCAATTCCCAGAGAAGAAAATAGGGGTTCCTGAACGGTCCACCCGCATTACCGATTTTGCTTGGGATGGGGCACGACCTTTAGGATTCTGCAGGCGTTAATTAAATCAATGACATGTGGCGAGTTCTCGTGGGTCGGTGGTTACGGCCCGACTGATCAGAATACTCGCTTAAAAAGTATAAATACGGACGTGAGGTGCTAGTTTTTGCCACCCCTCTGGTTTAGTTTCAGAATAGTTTTCGACATGGCTTCTCAAGGGGGAGGGCGATCATCTGATGATTTAAGGGCGTCGATCAACGGCTTGCTGCATCTGGAGGGGGGCCGTCCCACCATTACGGTCGATTGGGAGGCCTTGGCGTCGGCCTTCGCGAGCCTCAGCGGCTCGAAAGGGTCGTTGAAGAGTATGTGGCCATCACCACGAGGGAGGTCGAGGCCCTCCGTGAGGTGGTGGACCGGCAACGGGGGGAGATGTCATCTCTCCATCGATAGGTTGCCGAGCTCTCCCGGCGCCTGGAAGACTTGCTGGCCTCCGGAAGTGACAGCGAGCCCTAGCAAGGGCTTCTTCTTCTTTTTCTTTTCTTTTGCCGCCATTGTCCTTCCCTCCTTTTTAATCAATGAATACAAAGTTTTATCATACTGTGCATTCTGTTGTTCCCAGAGCGTTTGCCCGTATCAGATTGGGATCTATCAGTCACCCGAGTTCGAGCCGATTTTAGGAGATCACGGGCGGATGTCGTTTAGGGTACGTAGACCACCCGAATTTGATCATAGTTTAGGAGGTCGTTTAGATTGATCAGGGCTTGTAAGCTGCCCGAATCTGAACCCGAGTTTTCTTTGGGGGTCACTGGTCTCTGTTTGGACCAGTGGCAGACCTAGGCGGTTCTTTCAGAAGGAGTTCCTTTACTTCTTCCAGAGTATCAGGAGGTTTTTGCCTTCGTTTTCATTTTTAGGGTATTCAAGAAGTTACCCTATTTCAAATGATGTCCTGGGGTGCGACCAAGGCGCAAGCGCTTTGCTCTTTTCGCTGATGATTTGGTCGTTGGGCGCGACCAGGGCATGGGAATATCACTCGGTTGGCCCGAGGAACTTGATATCTAAGGTTACTCCTCGGCTTTGGCCAAGGTTTCTAGTAGCAGAATGTAGCCCTTGGCTTTGGCCAAGGTTCGGAGATTTTATTGCTCAGCCCAGCCGAGGTTTGGAGATTTTTTACTTGGCCCTGCCAAGGTTAAGAGAATTTGTTGCTCGGCCCAGCCGAGGTTCGAAGATTTTTTACTTGGCCCTGCCAAGGTTTGGAGAATTTGTTGCTCGGCCCAGCCGAGGTTCGGAGATTTTTACTTGGCCCTGCCAAGGTTCGGAGATTTTTACTTGGCCCTGTCAAGGTTCGGAGAATTTGTTGCTCGGCCCAGCCGAGGTTCGGAGATTTCTACTTGGCTCTGCCAAGGTTCGGAGAATTTGTTGCTCGGCCCAGCCGAGGTTCGAAGATATTTACTTGGCCCTGCCAAGGTTCGGAGATTTTTTACTTGGCCCTGCCAAGGTTCGGAGAATTTGTTGCTCGGCCCAGCCGAGGTTCGGAGATTTTTTACTTGGCCCTGCCAAGGTTCGGAGAATTTGTTGCTCGGCTCAGCCAAGGTTCGGAGATTTTTACTTGGCCCTGCCAAGGTTCGGAGATTTCTACTTGGCCCTGCTAAGGTTCGGAGAATTTGTTGTTCGGCCCAGCCGAGGTTTGGAGATTTTTACTTGGCCCTACCAAGGTTCGGAGATTTTTTACTTGGCCTAGCCAAGGTTCGGAGAATTTGTTGCTCGGTCCAGCCGAGGTTCGGAGATTTTTTACTTGGCCCTGCCAAGGTTCGGAGATTTCTACTTGGCCCTGCCAAGATTCGGAGAATTTGTTGCTCGGCCCAGCCGAGGTTCGGAGATTTTTACTTGGCCCTGCCAAGGTTCGGAGATTTCTACTTGGCCCTGCCAAGGTTCGGAGAATTTGTTGCTCGGCCCAGCCGAGGTTCGAAGATTTTTTACTTGGCCCTGCCAAGGTTCGGAGATTTCTACTTGGCCCTGCCAAGGTTCGGAGAATTTGTTGCTCGGCCCAGCCGAGGTTCAGAGATTTTTACTTGGCCCTGCCAAGGTTCGAAGATTTCTACTTGGCCCTGCCAAGGTTCGGAGAATTTGTTGCTCGGCCCAACCGAGGTTCGGAGATTTTTTACTTGGCCCTGCCAAGGTTCGGAGAATTTGTTGCTCGGCCCAGCCGAGGTTTGGAGATTTTACTTGGCCCTGCCAAGGTTCGAAGAATTTGTTTCTCGGCCCAGCCGAGGTTCGGAGATTTTTTACTTGGCCCTGCCAAGGTTCGAAGAATTTGTTGCTCGGCCCAGCCGAGGTTCGGAGATTTTTACTTGGCCCTGCCAAGGTTAAGAGAATTTGTTGCTCGGCCCAGCCGAGGTTTAGAGATTTTTACTTGGCCCTGCTAAGGTTCGAAGAATTTGTTGCTCGGCCCAGCTGAGGTTCAGAGATTTTTACTTGGCCCTGCCAAGGTTCGGAGAATTTGTTACTTGGCCTGGTCGAGGTTCGGAGATTTTTTACTTGGCCCTGCCAAGGTTTGGAGAATTTGTTGCTCGGCCCAGCAAAGGTTCGGAGATTTTTTACTTGGCCCTGCCAAGGTTCGGAGAATTTGTTGCTCGGCCCAGCCGAGGTTCGGAGATTTTTACTTGGCCCTGCCAAGGTTCAGAGAATTTGTTGCTCGGCCCAGCCGAGGTTCGGAGATTTTTTACTTGGCCCTGCCAAGGTTCGGAGAATTTGTTACTCGGCCCGGTCAAGGTTCGGAGATTTTTACTTGGCCCTGCCAAGGTTCGGAGAATTTATTGCTCGGCCCAGCCGAGGTTCGGAGATTTTTTACTTGGCCCTGCCAAGGTTCGGAGAATTTGTTGCTCGGCCCAGCCGAGGTTCGGAGACTTTTTACTTGGCCCTGCCAAGGTTCGGAGAATTTGTTGCTCGGCCCAGCCGAGTTTCGGAGATTTTTTACTTGGCCCTGCCAAGGTTCGGAGAATTTGTTGCTCGGCCCAGCCGAGGTCAGAGATTTTTTACTCGGCCCTGCCGAGGTTCGGAGATTTTTTACTTGGCCCTGCCAAGGTTCGGAGAATTTGTTGCTCGGCCCAGCCGAGGTTCGGAGATTTTTACTTGGCCCTGCCAAGGTTCGAAGAATTTGTTGCTTGGCCCAGTCGAGGTTCGGAGATTTTTACTTGGCCCTGCCAAGGTTCGGAGAATTTGTTGCTCGGCCCAGCCGAGGTTCGGAGACTTTTTACTTGGCCCTGCCAAGGTTCCGAGAATTTGTTGCTTGGCCCAGCCGAGGTTCGGAGACTTTTTACTTGGCCCTGCCAAGGTTCGGAGAATTTGTTGCTCGGCCCCGCCGAGGTTTGGAGATTTTTTTACTTGGCCCTGCCAAGGTTCGGAGAATTTGTTGCTCGACCCGCCGAGGTTCGGAGATTTTTTACTTGGCCCTGCCAAGGTTCGGATAATTTGTTGCTCGGCCCAGTCGAGGTTCGAAGATTTTTTACTTGGCCCTGCCAAGGTTTGGAGAATTTGTTGCTCGGCCCAGCCGAGGTTCGGAGATTTTTTACTTGGCCCTACCAAGGTTCGGAGAATTTGTTGCTCGGCCCAGCCGAGGTTCGTAGATTTCCTGTTCAGATAGGTAACTCGGTCGTGCCGAGGATTGGTGAGCAGCACCTGTTTCTTTTCGCAAATATAATGTATGATGATTCATGTTGTAAATTGCAAAAACATGTGCCGACAGAAAGGTATAACAAGGTATAATGAGGCGGGCCTATGCAGGACGTACCTTATTATAATACTTACGGAGATTGTCCCAGTTCCACGTCCGGGTGATGGACTTTCCATTTAAATCTTGTAGCTTGTAGGTTCCTGGTCCAATGATCTCCGCCACTTGGTATGGGCCTTCCCAGTTTGGTGCCAGTTTTCCTTATTCCAGTGGTTTGGAAACAGAGGCTTTCTGGAGAACAAGGTCGCCGGGAAGGAAAGCTTTCCCTTTGACTCTGGAGGCATGGTAGCGGGCCACCCTTTGTTGATAGGCAGCCACTCTGATCCGGGCTTTCTCTCTAACCTCCTCTATCAGGTCGAGGTTGGTGCGGAGTTGTTCGTCACTGGCTTCCTCTGAGTAGCTTTCCACCCGCAGCGAAGGGAGGCCTATCTCTACAGGGATAACGGCCTCTGTGCCGAAGGCCATCCGGAATGGGGTTTCGCCTGTGGGGACTCTCGGGGTGGTGCGGTAGGCCCATAGGACGTGGTGTAACTCGTCCGCCCACCTGCCTTGGGCTCTGGAAAGACGAGCTTTGATCCCCTGAAGCAGAGTCTTGTTGGTCACTTCAGCTGCTCCGTTGGCCTGCGGATGCCCAACCGAGGTGAGGTGGTGACGGATTCCGTGTTCTTCACAGAACTGGCGGAACTTTGGGTTGTCGAATTGCTTGTCGTTATCAGTGATTATGGTATGCAGGAGGCTAAATCGGCAGATGATGGACCTCTATACAAAATCTCTAGCTCATGTCTCAGTTATCTGTGCAACTACCTCCGCCTCGACCCATTTAGTGAAGTAGTCGATGGCGACAAAAAGAAATTTCCGCTGCCCCGTGGCAAGCGGAAACGGGCTGAGGATGTCCATCCCCCATTTGGCGAAGGGCCAAGCGGAGGATATAGGAACCAGGCTAGCGGAGGGGAGTCTTTGAATGCTTGAGTGCCTCTGGCATGGGTCGCAAGCTCGGACAAGGTCGTCTGCATCCTTCTGCATAGTCGGCCAATAATAGCCTTGTCATAGCACCTTGTGACATAGGGACCGGCCTCCCAGATGGTTGCCGCAAATCCCTTCATGTACTTCATGGAGAGCATAATCTGCTTCGAACGGGCGGAGGCATCTGAGCAGTGGCATGGAGAAGGACCATTTGTAAAGTTGATCGTCGATCAGCACATATTGGGTGGCCTGCAGCTTTAGCTTTCTAGCCTCTCTCCGGTCGAACGGAAGCGACCCTTCTTTGAGGTACTTCAGAATGGGATCGAACCATGATGGTTCGGTTTCAAGTTGCATTATTCGGTCGGCTTCCGCAATGCTGGGTTTCCCCAGGGTCTCTAGGTGGAACCTTTGTTCGGCGTCCATTGACTCTGAGGTCGCCAATCGGGACAGTAGATCAGCACGGGCATTTTCGGATCTGGAAATCTGAGTAATTTCAAACTCAGAAAAATGGGGGAGCAGGCTCCACACCTCTTGAAGATATCGAACCATGTTCAGCTCCCGAGCCTCAAACTCTCCTCGTACATGGCCAGCCACTAGCTACGAGTCGGTGAAGGCGTTAAGCTTTTCCACCTTCAGGTTGCGGGCGATTCGGAGACCGGCTAGTAGGGCTTCATACTCAGCTTCGTTGTTGGAGGCCGGGAAAGAGAACCAGACGCCATATTCAAAGACTGCCCCCTCCGGACTGGTGAGAACCAGGCCCGCGCCGGAGCGATGAGCGTTAGATGACCTGTCGACATGGAGGAGCCACCGGGCTCCAGATTTTGGTTCTTCGGGGGAGTCTGGGGTGGAGCCATCCTCCGGGATGGTACATTCAAGGAGGAAATCGGCTAGCACCTGAGCTTTGATGGCTGGGCGAGGCTGAAAGTGGATGTCATGCTCACTCAACTCGATGGCCCATTTGGTCATTCTTCCTGATGTCTCGGGACGGTGGACCACCGCCTTGATGGGTTGGTCGGTCAGGACCGTCACAGAATGTGCCTGGAAATACGGTCGCAGCTTCCGAACTGAGGTGACTAAGGCCAACACCATTTTTTCAATCCTGCTATATCTTGTCTCCGCATCGCGGAGCAGCCTGCTGACATAGTAAATCGGCTTTTGGACCTTGCTTTCCTCTCTAACCAGCACCGAACAGACGGCACCTTCTGAAAAGCCAGGTACAAGAACAGGGTCTCGCCCGGGCTCGGACTGCTAAGGAGTGGGGGCGAGCCGAGGTATTTCTTGAGATCTTGAAATGATCTTTAGCATTCAGGAGTCCAACGGAAGTTCTTAGCCGACCGGAGGGTTTTGAAGAAGGGGAGGCATCTCTCGGCCGAACGTGCCACAAAGCGGTTAAGGGCCGCTATCCTCCCAGTTAGGCGCTGGACCTCTTTAATAGATGCGGGGGCGCCATTTGTTGGAGAGCTTGAATCTTCTGGGGGTTAGCTTCGATACCTCGCTGGGAGACATGAAGCCGAGAAACTTCC
The DNA here is from genome assembly GCA_900491605.1 of Calamus simplicifolius. Lineage (NCBI taxonomy): Eukaryota > Viridiplantae > Streptophyta > Magnoliopsida > Arecales > Arecaceae > Calamus > Calamus simplicifolius. The sequence goes on along the minus strand of UESW01001596.1, from coordinate 98,229 downwards.
CGGAGTTAACGCCGAAGGTGCATTTGGTCGGATTGAGCCTCATCCCATATTTGCGGAGCGTTGCAAAGCTCTCTGAGAGGTCCTCGACATGCCGCGATGCTTCTTTGCTCTTGACCAGCATGTCGTCCACATACACCTCCATATTTCGGCCGATTTGCTCCTTGAATACTTTGTTAACCAACCTTTGGTAGGTGGCACCTACATTTTTAAGACCAAAGGGCATAATGCGGTAACAGTAAATACCTCGATGGTTATGAAGGCGGTCTTTTCTTCATCCTCGGGGGCCATCCGGATCTGATTGTAGCCTGAATAAGCGTCCATGAATGACAGCATTTGGTGACCTGAGGTGGCATCCACGAGCTGGTCGATCCGGGGAAGGGGGAAGCTATCCTTCGGGCAGGCTTTGTTGAGGTCGGCGAAGTCAATGCAAATCCTCCACTTGTCGTTCGACTTCTTCACCATGACGACATTTGATAGCCAGCTTGGATAATTTACCTCCCGGACGAATTTTGCCTTGATAAGTTTATCTACTTCTTCTTCAATGGCCTTTTGTCGTTTCGGGGCAAAGCTCCTTTTCTTCTGCTTGACGGGCCTGTGCATCTCGTCCACGTTGAGACGATGGACGAGAACCTCGGGGCTAATCCCCGGCATGTCAGAAGCGGACCAGGCGAAGGCATCAGCGTTGCTTCGGAGAAACTTGATCAATCTGTGCTGAGGTTCTCCCTTGATCAGTGACCCATTTTTATGGTTCGGTCGGGACGAGCCTCATCCAACGGCACCTCCTCCAGTTCCTCTGCTGGTTCTCCTCGCTGTTCGGCGAAGTCCTCCCGAGCGTCTAGCCCATCAACCTCCGGCACTCTGGACTGAAGGCTGGTGACGAAGCATTGCCGAGCCATGGATTGACTTCCCCGAACAACTCCAACTCCCTGCTCGGTGGGGAATTTCATGGATAAGTGTGGGATGGAGACAACTGCCTTGAGGGACATTAGGCCGGGCCTGCCGAATATTGCGTTGTATGGGGACCTGAGTTTGGTCACTAGGAAGTCCGTGTAAACAATGGCCACAAGGGGCCAGGCTCCTGCGCGGACCGTCAGGGTGACGACCCCTTCGGGATGATGATGTCGCCTGTGAATCCCATTAGGTGGAATCCACGGCTCGAAGGTTTTCCATGAGTAGTTTCATCTTGGCAAACACATCGAGGTACAGACATTCACCAAACTTCCACTATCAACAAGGATCCGACTTACATCATAGTTATTCAAATTGAGGGATACAACTAATGCATCATCATGGGGGAACTGTATCCCTCGGAGATCATCATCGGAGAAAGAGAGCTCGCCCATCCATGCCTTCTTTGGCACCGATCCTTCACCATCGTCCCTGGGGCTCGATCCGCCGGCCTCTTCGATCATGTTGATGCGGCCAATCACGGGCGGATTTGGTGGAGGAGGAGGTTGTTGAGGTTCGGGCTGGCGGTCACCTCCTTGTCCTGGCTCGGGCACCCTCCTGAACTGATTCAGTCGTCCCCGCTGGATCAGCCTCTCGATTTCATTTTTCAGCTGCCAGCATTCTTCAGTATCGTGGCCGTGCTCCCGGTGGTAGTGGCAGTATTTGGTGGGGTCTCTTCGGATCGGGTTCCCTCGGAGAGGAGCTGGCTGGGGGAGCTGGCATTCTATCTCCATGAGGATCTGCGCCCGGGGCACGGTTAGTGGAGTGTAGCGATCGAATCGCCTGGTGGGTTCCGGGAGCGATTCCTCGACGGCAGTGGGGGAGCTCTTTGGCGGCGAGGTGGACTCAGCCGACGGGCGGGACGGTGCCTATCGGGACCTTTGGGCTCCTTCTTCTTTGCCAGCTCGGCGCGGGCAACTCTCCGCGACTCTTCGACCCTAGCGTATTTGTCCGCCAGGGCCATCATATCAGAGAGGTTAGGGGGGTAGCTGACTTCCATCGCCAGGTAGAAGTCGCTTTCCTTTGAGATTCCCCCTGCCAAGGTGGACATAGCCACCTCATGATTAAGGTGGTCCACCTCCAATATGGCCTTATTAAAACGATCAAGATAATTTCTCAAGGACTCCCCCTCTCTCTACTTGACTTCGGAGAGGGAGTCAGACCTTCATCGGTGGCGGCGGCTGCTGACGAACTGGCCAATAAAAAGACGGCTCAGCTCGTCAAATGAATCAATGGAACCTGGCTTCAAGGCATTGAACCAGGTTCGGGCAGATCCTCTGAGGGTGGAGGGGAAAGCACGGTAGATGATCGCGTCGGATGCTCCGTGGAACATCATTATTGACCGGAAGCTGCTGAGATGGTCGTCCGGGTCAGAAGAGCCGTGGTAGGGTTCGATGGCTGGTAGCTTGACATGGGAGGGAATCACTTCCTCCATGATCCCTTTGGAGAAAGGGATGCCCTGTTCCGCTTTGGGTTGAGGCGGATGGGCTTGCTTGGCGGCGTCTAGCTCCTGGCGCATCTCCCTGATCTGCCGATGGATCTCCTCTTCAGCGGTAAGAGAGGGAGTTGGGCGAGGGGAGCGCAGGGACGGCATTGAATCATGGTGGGAAAACACCAGGAGAGGGTCCGGGCTCGTCGAGATCTGGGAGGATCCCTATCGCAGCCGCCTCGCGGGACTGGTTTGTCCCCTCTGGGTTGATGTGGGGGGTCCGCAGCTTCATGCGGACCGAAGGAGGAAGTCGCCGGTGAAGAAGGGATCGCGGCCTCCTTAGGAAGGTGCGGACCGGGAGGAGCTGCGAAACGCTCCTGGACCAGGTGGGTTAGGGCCTGGACTTGCTGGACCAGCATGGTGAACTGGTCCTGGGTCACCGGGATGGCTGGCGGCGATGGGGTTTCAATTGGTGGAGGAGGTGGCGCTACACTGCTCACCGGATCAGGTCTCTGGGAGGCGACCTGGTCTTGGGCTTCAGAGGTCGCTCTTCTCCGATTGGCCATTAGAGAGGTTCTACTCCAGATCGAGATCTTTATCTCATTTCTTCAAGTTTTAACGGGACTTGAGACCCTTCCTCTAGCGCCAATCTGTTGCCGCCGGAATCCATCCTCTGACTCGGGCGCAGTCGATCTCCTGGGGCGGACCTGCATAGAAGTCCTCGCGCGAGAGGCGTTGGGGGTGGCCCTCCGCGGAAGACCCTCCGACGCTCAAGTCAGTGGGAAAAATTGGCGATCAATCAGAAAATGGGGAGGTGGATCTCTCCAGGGAGTCTCTCCAGGGACGGCCGATCGGGAGCTTTAGAGGGGGGAGCACCAACGAGCAGCTGGGGAGAGTGGGAGAGTGAGAGTGAGCGCATACCTGAGAGAATCTGGGAGTGTCATATTTATAGATTGTCACCTGGATCTTGAGCGCCTTCTGGAAGGTTCGAAGGTTGTTAGGATACGGAGATGGATCGAATCAGGCCGTTGTGGGGCCGTTGGGATCCGTATCTTGTTTGTTAAGGGATCGACGGCTAGGAGAGCTCCTTGATTGTTTGGGATCTGGTAGGTGCGTAGGTCCCAGGTAGCCGTATTAGGTTCTAGACCACTCTTCAACATAATTCTTTGCCTGAGATGCTGTTACGATAGGTTTAGGCTCTCCTGCGCTAGGTTCCGCGGGGGTGAGTATCGGATCATAGACCGCTCGGAAAAGACGTGCTACGGGAAGCTCGTGGGAGCTGAGCTACGGAAGCTCGGGGAGAACCGAGCTATAGAAGTCCGGAGAAAGCCGAGCTATGGAAGCTCGGAGAAAGCCGAGCTATGGAAGCCCGGAGAAGACGAGCTATGGGAGCTCGGGGGAGCCGAGCTACGGAAAGCTCGGGGGAGCCAAGCTATGGGAGCTCGGGGGAGCTGAGCTACGGGAAGCTCGGGGACATCATGGCGGGCGGAGGGACGGGGTCAGTCTTAGCCTCCTCGCACGAATATTGATGCAATAGCGATTTTACCCCCCCCCCCCCCAACAATGAATATATGCATATAAATAAAATATTATTATGTCAAACGTTTTTAATTGGAAATTTGGTAATCTGGCGCTGTACTTACTCATGGACTTTCTTCTTGAACCGTTCAAATCTAGTCTTCATATTCTCCACAAGGCTCTATTTTCTGCATTTTTTTTCAGAAATTAAAATTATCATAAAATTAAATAGTCAGAATTTTTGTGTGCAATGATCCCTCTTTAGTATCATAATCCTGACAGTAGTTTAGGATAAGACGCTGTTTTATATTGATAAACTAAGGATTAAAGCAGCAAAAGAGACAAAAGCTGATCCAATAATTGCGAGAAGGAAAAGTTCTAAAGAAAATAGTAACTTGTAGGCCTTTGGCCGTCAACAGAAAACACCCAGCTCTCAGACTGCCTCGCCATCAACTGAATCAAGCTCCCATGTTGTGCCTTTAAGAGGAATGTTATTTTAAGGCCCAATTTCGCCATGCTGTCCTGCTTGTTTTCAATTCTAATCAACTCTATATTTTCCATGGGACACAATGGGTTGGCATGTATTCATATCTAGTCAGCCACCCTCCTTGGTGGGTGGCGTTGTCAAACCAATCGATCTCCAAGGCGAAGGAGCAAGTAAAATTAAATGGAACCTTTTTTCGAGTCCTTAACATGAGTGTTGATTAGACCTCAGCAATATCCATTTCAATTGGGCACAACTCCTTTCTCTTCATGCACAGAAGAACAAAATTGGCATCGATAATCTTCATTAGCCGTAGGTCTTTCTTTCCATCCACATTCCTCCCGTGTCTTTTGAACTACCACAGAACCTAAGCATTCAATATCCACCACTAATACAACAGTTCATACCAGTTCTGTTTTTATGGTAATAAAAGTCACATCCAAGCCTATTAGGAACCAGTAGAGGAAAAAAATAAAATACAATTTAAGAGGAGCTCTACTCCTAATTTGAGTCCTAATTAATTGACTTTAAAAGGAGCTCTACTCTTTTGAGGTTTGTTTTAAACCAACGAGGAGTCTTATTACTAAATCAAGTTCAATTCAAACAAAAAAGGAGTCATGTTCCTAATTCGAGCCTAACTCAACCTAAAAAGAAAAAAAAAAAAAAAGTAGCCATGCCCCTAATTTGAGTTTGACACCACTTGAATGAGGGCTTAGCTCCTAATTTGGACCCAACTTAGATTTAAAAAGGAGCTTGCTCATAATTCAAGCAAACTTAATTGAACCAAAGAAGAGCTATGCTTTTGATCAAAATCAAAAAGGAGCCATGCTCTTAATATGAGCTAAAGAAGAACCCTACTTCTAATCTAAGTCAAAGAGGAGTCATGCTCTTAATTTAACCTAAAGTAGAACTTTGCTCTCTTAAAGCCCAGAGCCAAACTCCATCAACATCATGGAGGCCTACTTCATTAAAGTATCAAGCCTTACTTCATTTAAACTCTAGAGCCTGAATCTATCAAAAACCAAAGCCTTGTTTCATCAAAGTCCTGAAATCTTATTCCATCAAAGTCTCAAAGTTCTGCTCCATCAAAATAGAACTCCTACTTTATCAAAGACTTAGAGCTTTACTCTATCAAAATTTTAGAACCCTAGTCCATTAAACATTAGAACCTTACTCCATCAAAGATATGGAGCTTTGCTTCATCAAAACTTTAAAGCCCTATTTCACCAAAGTTCTGAAGTTCTACTCAACTCAAAACTCATCTAAGCCTTTTCCCAATTACATAGGGTCAGCTATATAAATTTGCTTCCTCCACTCTGCTCTATTTAGGACCAAGTCGACATTCAAATTATAAATAGTTATATATTTTTAATCATTTTTGTTCATATTAGTTTAGATCTATCTCTACCTCTATCCTTACCATAGATTGTTAAAAGATCACTCTTTCTAACTGGAGCATCTAAAGGTCTACATTGTATATGTCCAAACCATCGCAATCGATTTTTTCTTATTTTATCTTTAATTGGGGCTACTCCTATCATTTCTCTTATATTTTTATTTCTAATTTTATCTTTAAAGTTTTACTACATATCCACTTTAACATATGCATTTCTGTCACACTTAATTTATTTTTTAATATTACTCAACACTCTATTTCATATAGCATAGCTGGCCTAATAGTGGTTTTATAAAATTTTTCTTTCAATTTTAATAGGATGCGACAATCATACAATACTTTCGAAGCACTCCTTCATTTAGTCCATCTTGCTTTAACTCTATGATTCACATCTTTACCTATTTTACCTTCTTGCTAGATAATTGATCATAAATGCCTAAACTTTTTACTTCTTGATATCTTTTGGCTTGCAATTTTCAATACTCCATCAAAATTTCTAAAGTCTTGCTCCATCAAAATCAGAGCTCCACTCAATCAGAGACTTGAAACTTTGCTCCATCAAAACTTTGGAACCCTGTTGCATTGAAGACCGAACGGAGCCTTGTTTCATCAAATTAGGATTCCTGTTCTATCAAAACTCTGAAGCCCTACTCCATCAAAATCAAAGCCTCGCTTTATCAAATTCTGAAAGCTCTTCTCTATTAAAGACTTGGAGCCTTACTTCATTAAAAATCAGAGCCATGCTCCATTAAAGATCAAAACCCTTTTTGAAAATGATAAAATTCAAAATAATAACTTATTATTTGTATTTGGTAAAAGTTATTTTGGACTAGTAACAACAAAACTCAACAATTAGTCTTCAACTGCATTATGCAACAAGAGAGCCCAAAAGATAGACTATAGAAAATATAACATGTTGTTGAACAAAAACCACTCTGCCCTACAAAGAAAAAGTAAACCATGAAAATCTAATTCAACAAAATTTAAGATAATTTATTATATTATATTATAAACAGGTTCAGTTTGGGTTGGATTGAGTTGCCCAAGCCCTTGACATGGAGCAGAACTGGTTTATGCCCAAATGGACCCTATGAGATTAGTTCAGCTTGGTTCTCAGTTCGACCTACATAACATTATCACATGTTTTGTGGTTGAGTAAGTCACTCTCTATATTATTCTTCTAAAAATAGTGTACGTGTATCTTCAACCCACAACTTTGTGGGAAAATCATGGAATAAACCTTTTAATTAGACTGATGATTTCAATTTCATTATCTCTGTTCTGGTAATTGATTTAGTTAGTTTGTTCCATCTGGACTAACTTCTTGGAGTTGCTAAGAAACTCCCTTGCAGACAAGTATTGGACTCATTGGTCTACATAATTGATTGCATGCTACACCCTCCTAAATGTCCTGGTTCATCTTTAATATGTTCATTTCTCTCTCTGAACATAGGCTCTCAGGTCACCTGTCTAAATTGTTTTTACTAGGTTCCAGTTTTTCTTTGTGTTTACATAACTCATTATTGTTTTTTGTTCCATGCATGTGACTTTATTCTCATGCTTTGTTTGCATACCATTACAATTTTCACTTATAGAACAGTTCTTATGAGCCAAAGAGAGTCTAAGAAATTCTGCTATGTTTTAATTTAATTGTTCAGTTCTAATTTATTTTAATGTCATGCTTTGTAATAGTTCCTATGCTATAATAATTTCAGCCCCTTCAATCCAAGCCAGAAGCAGGCCCCAGAGTACCCTTCGAGCTCCTCCAATCCACAGTCCACGTTACTACTCACAGGTTCCAATAGTGATACTTTTGTCATCCTTATGTAGAAATATTTATTATTCAGGGGGTGGGTGTTAGTGCAGTGGCAAAGTCACTCTATCTCTGGCATGGGTATCAAAATATAGAAATAGTCTCTCTGCAAGCTGAGATATGACTACATACATCAAACCCTTGCCAGACTCCATAGTGGCAGGAGCATCATGCATTGAATGTCCTTTTTTAGCTTGAATGGTTATTTATCACTAAATTTGCAATAATATTTATTTCGAATAATATATAATGCATTTTCTTTAGTGTATGCTAAATAAAATAAAGACTGTTTATTGCATGACACACCAGAACTGTGTTGTCTGTGATTGATTACGTCTTCCCACAGGTTATGGGATTGGAGAGGCATAGGCATAACCACATGTTAGAGCTGGGTCCCTCATCTGTTGGTCTTTGGGTCCAAGAACCTAGATTTTTTTAGGCCAAGGCCATGGAGGTTGATGAGGAGATTCGCACCTTGAAGGAACAACTGGAGGCCATTCAACAGGAACATGCTGAGTTGCGGCAGAAACAGACAGAGCTAGAAGCCCTGCTGTCTGTTCTTTTGGAGATTGTACAATCTATTAAGAGCCTGGTCTCTAAGGCTGGCAAGTGTGATGACATATGTCTCCAGCCAACTCCTAGCCTTCATAGCTGCCCATGGGTACAAATTCTATTCCTTTTTTTTTTTTCCCTTTAGATCATTACACATCTACATTTGCTTTTTTTTCTTTTCAGAAATATAGTTAGACACCAGGTCTAACCTGTCTTCATCCTGAGATTACTCTGCTTCTGTCAATTGAACACAATTGCTTTCATCTCCATTCAGATTTCCCACGGAACACACATCTACAATTGCTTTCATCTTCATTCAGATTTCCAATGTGTCCATAGGTTCATAACTCTCTCAGACATGTACTTTTGGTAAGTTTTGTTTGGGTTTAGAAACATCATTGTAATCTTTATTTAATATTTGATTTCTCTGTTCATGATATATAGCTCATCGATAACACTATTGATCAGAAAGGTCCACAGATGCAACAAATTGGCTCTCATCATCCTCGAGCCACATTGTTCCACACAATTAGGTGACCACACTGTTCTAACTATATATGTTTATATTGACTTTTAAGATGTGCCATTCTTGTAAAATAATTTTCAAGATCTGCACTCTTATTGATATTCCTGAATTATTTCTTGCCCAAGTTTCTCTGGATAGGGGTTCTGCCTCATGGAATTACTGAATATAAAGATATTTTCTACTGTCTTATCATGTGGTGATGCTCTTCTCTATGAGCATGTTGCTCTATAAAATGACTTTGTCAATGTTTCTTGTAAGAATCAAAAATCTACTTTGCCTGTTTGAAAAATATTTACTTCTCCAGTCCTCATAGGGACCTAAAAAAGCTGTTTTGGTGGATTGTAGTTATCACATTAATCATGTGGTTTAGAGGTGATCCATATAAAGCTTTCAAGTTCAAACTTTTTGATCTGTTTGCTTGTGTATTATGTTCTTTCACCATTGTGTTGGATCTGCTATATATGGATATTACTAAGCTGAGGAGCTGGTGCTTATCAGCACGAGTGTGGTATTTTAAGGGTCTTTGATTTTTATTTGTGAGTGGTTGAAGGTGGAGTCCCTTATAAATGGGCACCACTTTATAAAAGGGAAATCATGGAGTTTGAGCGGGTATGGAGTTCTTGCGAGTTACGACCTTACTTTAATTGCATGGGCTGATGAACGGCTTAGGTTGAGTACTTGCTAACAAGTTAAGGTTCCTTGCAACTTGGTCAAGTCATATTGCATGCTTATTTGAGGAGTATGAAATCCAAGCAATGTCATAGTAGAGTTAGGAGGATTAACCAAATGTTTGCACCATTTTGAAGAACTACTAAGATGACTTAAGTTGGGATGTTGTTTCAAGGGAGAAAGGCTTTAGCATTGTATGCATCGTCTTTGAGAAAGACAAGTACTGGACAATGCCGAACCTGCATGCTCTCATTGGGATGGCAAAATGAAAACAAAAAGGAGGTCAAAATGAAGGGAGCCTCAGGAGTCTCACAAAACAATTAAATCAATAGGAAGGGCAAGAAAGAATACACTGACCAGATAGACTGACTAGATCAATGTAAATTTTCTTGAAAACTGATGCGTTATTTTATTGGTCTCTAATTTAGTCCATCACTGAGGAAGCAGATGCCCACAAACTGCTGGATATTGATTTGCTTGATTTTGAGAAAGGTATAAGCATTCCTTTTTAGCATATTCTGACCTAATCTTTTTGCTTTTTCTTTTTGAAGTTCTTCCTTTGAATGGTGAAGGTGTAAACTTTTCTAAAATGCTATTCTGTTGAATTCTATACCGCTTGAGGCATCTTTTCAAGATTCTGAACTGTGCTATTTGGAGATGAGATGGATTAATTAAAACTCCTGGCCTTTTAAGGCTTTAGTCGCACTGCTAGAATAAATGGAGTTTTGGCTTGTTTTGCTAGTAGATTTTGTTCTCTATTTCTCGGGATGAATTGGATTAAGGTTAGACATTTCTATTTATATCATTGGATTAAGGTTAGACATTTCTATTTATATCATTAGGGTTAGTTTGAGCTTAGTCTCTTCATTTGGTGGTGAAGCTACAACATAGTATGGTAAATACAACAACAGCAAAATCTTAATCACAAACTAGTTGCGATCAACTATCCAAATTCTTTTTGGGTTAAAGCAATACTTTCTACAAGATCTAAAGATATATATACCATTTTCATATGATTTTCTATCTATCTCTATCTTCTTTTTCTTTTACATATATGAAATCATTCTTTACTAATGCATCAACAGGCTAATATTATTTTTGTCCAAACCGTTTAAGTCATCCTTCTCTTAATTTATTATCAATTGGTACTATCTTTATCTTTTTTACAAATAACTTCGTTTTATATTCTATCTTTTCTTTATCACACATCCATCTCAATATTCTTTTTTGGGTCACACTTATCTTGCATGCATATTTTTTATTTATTTAATATTTTGTACCATAAAGTATAGCCACTCTTATGGCTATTTTACAAAAAAATTTCTTTAACTTAGCAAATATCTTATAATTACATAATATTCAAATTCTACTTTATTCTATCAAAGTACTTTAGCCCTATAGATAATATACTCTTCAATCTCTTTTTTCTTATGAATAATTGATTCCAAATATAAAAAATGCTTAAAGAACTTTATAATTATTAATTTTCACATCACCTTTATCTCTATTTCTAATCTTTACTAAAATTACAATTTATGAATTCTATTTTAATCCTACTTAACTTAAAATATCTTTAAATTCTAATGCATTTCTTCATAATTCAAGCATACAATTAATCTTGACTCTAATATCATCCATTGACACCATATCATCTGTAAATAACATGCTCCAAGGGTTAATATATGTATAATAAACTTATTCATAACTAGTACAAAAAGGTAAGGAGTTAAAGTATGTTATTGTGTAAATGTATGATGGAGCAGTTACTAGAGTAAAAATTACTAATGGTAATACCTAAAAATATTATTATATTATTTCTCTAAATATATAAAATCCATGTGAAGATCTTATCTTTTATCGCTGTACTTCTTCATTAACCTCTATATATAAAAATCATATCTTCTCTCTTTATACTATAACATTGTATGATAAATGCATGCCAATTTATTTTTTATGTTTGATGTTAATTAGAGAAATAGCATGGATGTGAATGGCCTCTACACTTGATGTTATGGGAGGTGGATTCTTATTCACGCTTCTTATTCCAAGCACCTGATGAAACATCATAATCTTTTTTGGGTCATGTTATTCCTCTTTTGAGCTTTCAATTGTGTGCTCATTAACTAAGTTGACTCATGTTTGTTTTTGGTAAGCATAAAACATTGAAGTGATGTTTAGGGCTCATTTTTTCAGGGGCATCGAAGTTACATGAGAATTTACATTTTTCTGGATAAGCATTGCTAGATGGCAAAATAAGCTACTCATATTCTTTTATGCATTGAAAAGTAGCTTTGGTATGTGTTATTTATATTCTTTTATATTATGACTTTTTAAGATAAATTATTAAGATCTATTCATCTTTATAAATTGTTAAGTTCTATTCATCTTTATAAATTGTTAAGATCTATTCATCTTTTTCATGATATTTTATATTTTTCTAGGCTTACTTTACAATCTGATCATATACCTATTTGATGCTCAATTTTCTTATATCATACATACTTTCGATCATACTTTGGGTATATACATTGTTATATATAAATTTTATTTTCTTAAATAAAAATGAATTTTGATAGTCACTATTTACTAATTAAATAAAAGTATTACATCTCTTCATAAAATATTAATTGTATTTCTAACCTAGTTAAAGGTCAGAGGGGTGGCAAAGCTTCAGATGCATAGCATCTCTTTGTGCGCTTTTTTAGGGCAACATAATGCAGTCGAAGGTCGAGCCAGTGGGGGCAAAAATCATCTTCTTGATTTCATTCCTCATCAAATGTGACTAGAAATGAAAGAAATACACAAGGTTGAGAGAAGAAAAGAGAAAAAAAATTAATGATATAAAAAATGATGAGGGTAAAGGTTGGGTGGGGGTCGATGCCTAAGATCATGTGTGAGTGATAAAGACTGCCTTCTTGGTTTAGTTCTTCATCTTATACGATGAGAGGCAGTGATGAGAAAATATAAGTTTAAGAGAAGAAAAAAGAAAAAAGTTAGCAATATGAAAAATGATGAAGATGAAGTGAGAAAATCTATTAGGCTTGTCAATATCCCTTGATCTTTTGATTGAAAATTAGATGGACATTGTAGCGGTGCTACCTAAGTTAAAATTTGCTGCAAATAAAGAGAGTAAGTGAGAATTATGGGAGGGGTCAAAGATATTTTAAGAATAATAAAAAAATAGAAGCATGTTACTAGGCCAATGGGTGAACGATTGCCAAGAGAATTTAACTTACACGATTAATTTAACTTACATGATTTCTTTGATGGGAACAAGAGAACATGTGTAAGTTGATCAATGTGAAGGTTGACCAACTTTATTATAAAACTTATCTATGGAAGAACGGAGCCTTACGAGGAGGGAAAGCCAATAAGTTAATGTAGTGGTTTGTAGGATCCTTTGTATAAAAACATAGCCTTTGTATGATTTAGTCAGTAGTATATCATAGTTTGGAATTATCAAAATATTAAAGAGTTGTGGTATGTCAAATGCTTTAAAATGTGGTGCACATGATTCTATATGCAGCCACATATGCTATACAGTCCCGAACCACATTGGCATTGGACAACCTACATCAGGGTGGCATTTGGGTCAAGTTGGGTAAGATATGGGTCAGATAAAAAATCTAGCAATCCAATTAACCCAATTTATTTTTTAAATAGGCCAAAAATTGAGATCCAAACCTAGCCATTTTATTAAATAGGTAACCCAACCCAGCATGCATGACCCATTTATTAAGCAAGTCAAATGAGGTTAAAGATTTAAGAGGGTTTTTAATAGGTTTAAAATAGGTTAAAAGGTCCATTTAAATGAGTTATATAGGTTTTAAATGGACTGAATAGGTCGGTCATGATCGGACCCTATTCTTAAATGGACAAAATGGATGTAGATGGGTTGACCCATTTATGATTGAAGCCCATTTACCCAAACTTGTTTAAAGTAGGTAAATCGTGGGTCAGGTTGGTAGATGGGAATATAAAAATTGCCACTTTTCCCTATATATATATATATATATATATATACAGCCAAGCTCCATATGGTTGAAAAGATAATTTGCCTTTCTAAGGCTCCCACTAAGGACCTCATCGAGGTGTATAGACCTCAGCCCCATGATTCGAGGGATGCTGGTTGGCTCTGGAAGCTCCCCATTCATCCCAGGGTTCAGTTATTCATTTGGAAGATCATGTGGAACTGTCTCCCTTCCTACTCCCTGCTTTCTAGGAGGGGTCTTTCCGTTGAGGTGACTTACCCGATGTGTGGGAAGGAGGAGGAGACTATGGACCACGCTATCTTTACCTGCCCCAGATCGAGCTGGATTTGGTTGAGGATGGGTTATATATGCACAGTGGATGGTTCTGGTTCCTTGTGTTCCCCTTTCCTTGATGATCTTCGGAGGACCACCCGACAGCAGAGTGCTCTTTGGGCTATTACTGTCTATCAGATCTGGCTATCGTAGAATATGCTTATTTGTACTGATGATTCTATTTCTCCTCATAGACTTGAGCGGAAAGTCAGAGCTATATTTGCTGAAAGTGCACTTCATTTCATTGGTTCTGATTTTTATACCCCTGGCCACTGGGGATCCCGTGCTGCTTCAGCAGCGAATCCTCGTACGGTTTTCATCTCTTGAGAGCCCCCTCCAGGGTTTGTAAAAATCAACTTTGATGGAAGTGTTCGGAGAAGATTTGCTGGGTCAGCTTTCATTATTCGTGGGACCGATGGAGCCTTACTGTCGGTGGGCGGTTTTGGTTCCTTAGATTCTTCTGTCCCTATGGCTGAGCTTTATGCAGCATGGGCTGGTATCTCCTATGCTGTTTGGAGGCTTCATGCTTACAGCCTTTTTATTGAGGGGGATTCTCTATCTATCATCTGGTGGCTTCAGTCAGGATACTGCAATAATATCCCCACCAATCCTCTTCTCTGCGATATTCGGGCTGCTCTGCGGGGTTTTCACAGAGTCCACATCCGACACATCTACCAGGAAGCTAATTCTGCGGCTGACTGGGTTGTAGCGGCTGTGGCCCATCATATGGGATTTTGGATATGGAATCAGGGTGACACCTGTCCCTTGCTCTTAAGTAAATTTTGTACTCTGATACTTCTTGGCTAACTAGCACGAGGTTAGTGTGATCACCCATCTATACCAAAAAAAAAAAAAAAAAAAGATAATTTGCCTAGCACTTTTCACACGCATATACTGATAGAGATATAGACTAAAAGATATGCTTTATGTTATGTCTTTATATTTTAATGAGAATTCATTTTGAGCAATGTATGCCATTTACTATATATATGCATGTGTCTAGTATTTACAAAGAGCATTTGATCTAGTGTGTAGAGTATGGCTTACACACAGAAGACTAGATCATCGGTTCTTTTGGAATACAAGTTTATTGTTCACAGTTTTAGATGGAATTGGACACACCATCAGTAGAAATGTAGCACAAATTTTTAGTAGGTCTGTCTTGACTACGGGGAATGGTTTATTCTAACTATTTGTGCTAGTACACTTTATGTGTATTGAACAGGACTCAGTTGAGTTAATTATTTTATACTAACTTTATAGAATAATTTAAACCTCATGAATATTATGATTACTTATGCTCTTAATCCGAATTCTATTTCTAGACACGTGTATGTAGTGATTATTGCTTTGATTATACATAGAGTGAGATTCTATATGAGTCAATAAACTTAGTGGGTTGGGCAATAACATTATATATATGGTGAATATTAATAGTTGAAGGAAACCACGTCCTGATAAATTGGATTGATGATAATCCCTTGAGGAAGCTTATAAGTTTTGATTGTATCAAATTTTGCAAATGGATTTTGAATCCAATACATTAAATAAGTTAAGTGGATAGGTTTCAAGGATAATAAAAGCCAATTAAATTATATTGTCAGTAATTAAATTTAATTGATGGATATCTGTAATCTTAACGTGGGGAGATAATAAGTATTTAATATTAAAGGCTCGAAAATATAAATTCGAATATGATTAGGAGTACAATTATAATTCTTTAGTGGAATGAATTATAATTTACGTAATTGAATCCTAACCCGGGTAGGATTGGGAGATTTAATTACGTGGGAAGTCCTTTTCATATTTGCCTATTGGTCCCTGTTGTAGCCCTATAAATACCCTCTCAGTTGGTTGCTAGGGTTAACATTTTTTTTGGAGAAAGAAAAACAAGAAACCCTAGGACAGCTAAGAGATCCCACCATCTTGTGAGAGAAAGAAGGTATTTTCGGGAATACGGCGGAAGGCTAAAGGTTGAGATCGAGCAATCGAATCAAAGTGATCGAAAGTTCAAATCTGAAGGTATGATCTTGTACTCATAGATTAGAACAGTAAAAGTTTTTTTGTATTACTTGTATACGCTATAGCCGTGATCTTGGGAGTATTCCGCATTCCCCAACATATACAATAGGATCATACATGCCCTACCATCGTCTAGCTTCATTTGTGGGTTTGTGGGTAGAGGTGGGCACTGTGCCATGCCTAGCACGGTACGGTCCAGGCCCACCGGGCCTCACCAAAAATGAGATCGTGCCTAGCACGATCCTTTAATAAACGGACCGTGCCTGGCACGGCCCGTAAAAAAAATTGCCAAGCACGGCACGACCCCTAACAACCTTAATTAGGCCCTGCCAGGTAGGCCCAGTTATAGTTTAGAAACGGCTATAAACGGCCATATGGGAGTGTTTTGACTATTTTAATCCCCCCCCAACAGCCATATAACAGTTATATTGAAAGGTACTTTCAAAAAAAATTGAGACTTCTATAAATAGCCCATTCCTTCCTCATTCTCACCACACCAAACCAACTCCTCTCTCCTTCTCTACTACTACTATTTCTCTTTTCTAGCAAGTGCTCTAGCAATTTAATTTTTAATTTGCAAGTGTTCTGGCAAGTGGCAAGTACTCTAGCAAGTGTTCAAGTGCTATACAAGAGGAGGTTCTTGTTGAGAAGTACAAGAGAAAGGAGGTCACTTCTTGTTGAGAGGCGAGAACAAAAGAGAAAGCTCACAAATCTCGGCTCCATGCCTCCATCTCTAGTCCTCTTCTCAATTCCTTCTTATGGTTAGTTTTTATTTTTTTATATTTATTAATTTAAAATTTTAGATATGGCATCTTATGACGAAAGTCATTTTGGCATGCCCCCTGTTTCTGAGGGAGAGGAAACTAATCCTTAAGTTTTCTCTAGAGCCAGTGTCAGTGAACGAAATGAAGGTCAAACCTCTTCTCGTAAGAGGATAAGTGATATTTGGAATGATTTTGATAGAGTTATGGTTGATGGAGTCATGAAAGCAAAATATAGAAAATATACAAAACTTTATAGTTGTAGTACTGGGGGAACAGGATATTTAAAAAGACATCAAGAGACTCATAAAATACAGGATTCTGATATGCAAAGTATTCTTAATATACAAGGAGAATCACTTGTAGGTACTTTTGCATATAATAATAAAAATGAGAGGAAATCACTTGTAAGATGGATAGTTCATGATGAATTACCTTTTAGTTTATGTGAATCTTATAATTTTGTATAATATGTTCAATTAGCCTTACAACCTGCTTATAGAAGAACTAGTAGGTATACATTTAGAAGAGTAGCTATGACAAACTTTTTAGCAAAGTTTAATTGAAATACTCTCAAATTTAAATGCTAGAGTTTCTTTAACTTTTGATATTTAGTCGGTATCTGTAGGTAGTAATTATTTTATTACTATTACTGCCATTATATTGATAATGATTGGCAACTAAATAAACAAATTCTTGCTTTTTGTGTTTTTTGATTTTTCACATTCGGGGCAACAAATTTCAAATGCTATTTATCAAAACACATGCTCGTATAATATTAATGATAAAATATATTTATTATTTTTGATAATGCATCTAATAATAATTCTACTGTTGCATTATTAAATGACTCTTTGCATCCCATTTTAACTAGACAATTATTTTATATTAGATGTGTATGTCATATATTAAATCTTTCTGTTCAATCTGGCATGAACATAATTCAAAATATTATTTCAAAAATTAGAGATGAAGTTTCTTTTATTCATGCTTCAAGAGCAAGACTTCAAGAATTTAAACAATTATGTGTAGACCATGGTAAACATTTTAAAAAATTTAAACTTGATATAATTACTCATTAGAATAGTATCTATACCATGATACATGATGCATATCCATATAAGAACTTATTAAGTACATATATTAATGATCGTGGATTATAATTTACATTGTCTAAAACTGATTGGAGTAAAGGTAAAATTTTAAAAGATTTTGTTGTTACTTTTTATGATGCTATAAATGTTCTTTTTGGTATCTATTATCCAACTTCTTGTTCATTTTTACAAAAAGCATATGTAATTAGTAAAAAATTTAATGAACATAGATATGATGATATTTTAAAGCCTATTATTCATCAAATGGAAACTAAATGGAATGAATATTGGGACAGGATATGTCCTTTACATAACTTTGCTGCTATTTTTTTATCTTAGAGTTAAATTAAGTGGCGTACTAATTTTAATTAATGCATATTGTGAAAACATGGTTAAAAATCCTAAACCTACTAAAGATGAGGTAACACGACTTCTTGATTATATTTATGCTTTATATGATAAAAAAATTCATGGATCTAGAATACCTGCTCAAAGCTCTGCTTCTTATTTTAGTTCTCGTTTGTCATCTATTTTTTCATTTATTGTACAAAGAAGACACACATATGCTTCATCTTCTTCATCTTCATCTTCTTCTTCATCTTTAAGTAGTGAATTAGAATTTTATTTACAAAATGATCGTCATTCTACATATGATAAAAATCAAATAGAAAATCTAGATGTATTAGCTTGATGGAAGAGTGTTAGAAATTAATATCCTGTTATGTCTGCCATTGCACGAGATATTTTAGCTGTACCGATGTCCACAATAGCATCGGAATCTGCTTTTATTGCAAGTCGGCGTGTTCTGAACGAAAAAAGAAGTAGGATGACTGGCGAGATGGTTGAGATGCTTCTCTGCTTCAAAGATTGGTTGGATGTTGAGGCGAAGCTTCAAGATAAAGATGGATATGACTTAACCAGTGAAGATGATGATGATACAAATACTACTGATGAGTGAGTCATCTCTATTTTTATATTTTTATATTTTTATTATTAAAATGAGTCATCTCTATTTTTTTCTTCTTCTTTCTTATTGTATTTTGGAGGTCAGGCCTAGCCCCCTCCCTTCATGTACCATTTATATTTTAAATTAATAAACTGCTATAGGTCTATGCCAAACCCTCTACCATTAAGGTGGCTTCATATTAATAAATTTTTTATTTTTAATAATTTTTTAATTTATTAAAAAATATTTTTTTTACTTATTTTTTTTAATATCAGGCCCTTGTGGGTCAGCATGGCCCAGGCCCTTATGGGCTATGCTTGGCATAGCCCAGAACCTTGTGAACCGTGCTATGCTTGGCACGACTGGGCCGTGCCAGCCCAGGCCTGAGACCGTATCAGGCTTGGTCTGCGGGTCAAATTTTTAAGCCCAACATAAAGGGGTGCAACTTGAGCCGGGTTCAACCCGAACCCGGCCCGCTGAACCCGATTTACAGCAGTATTTAAACTCATGTTTGCCCAACCCGAATCCGAAAGACCCGGGTTTAACCCGATCTAATTTACAATTGATCCAGGTTAGGGTTGACCGCAACCCGAACCCGAGATAACCCGAACGGGGGTAGCTTATCGGCACTAGATTTTTGGGGGCATTGAAGGTACCAATCGGATCGAATGAGATGGCCAACTTGAGAGCGAGAAGGGCAAGGCCGTCGGTCGCAGGCGAGAAAAAGGATAAACATAAAGGTGGACCATCCGTATATTTTGTTTCACTTCTCACCTCCTCCTTTTCTTTGTTTACGGTACCTCCTCCTTTTCTTTATTTAAGGTAAGACTTTTTTTAATACAATGTTAAAGCCCCGAGTCAGCTTATGCGTTCGGCAAGAGATTTTATTTTTCCGTCTTTGGGATCCATAATTCGGTGTTTATTTACTTTGAAAAAAATATTTTATTTTTTTTCTTATCAACCCAAATTCCAATCCGAAACTCAACTTTAAAAATAGGGTTAGGATTGAGGTTTTACAAATAGAATTAGGGTTAGGATTAGGGTTGACATTTTACAAATAGGGTTAGTGTTAGGGTTGAAGAAAATTCGAGTTTCATGAGCCTGAGTTGCACCCATACCGACATGGCCCCTTTTACTAGGTCGTGCCAGGCACGGTCCGGCTCGTGCCAGCCTGGGCCGAGCCATGGGCGGCCTGGCCTAATGCCCTTGTCTATTTGTGGGCTTTCTAGTATTGTGAAACTGCATGTTCTAACTAGTTGGATGTGGGTTTAGCATAGGTTGGCTACTTGTATAATTATTATATTAATGCAATAATTATGTTGTCATTATTACTATTAAGAAATAAGTACTAAGTTATAAACACTAGTTGCTAGATGTTATTCTTATTGCTGTTGTTTGTAAAAGTTACTCTATATTATTGCATTACCATATTTAGTTATTTTTAAATATTTAGAAAACTAGCTGCATAGGAACTCACATATGCAGCATGCATAATGTAGATGCATTTTGCAATTCCTAGACAATATGCCTACCGCAGCCACCTTTTAAAACATTGGCATGTGTTAAAGACATGGCGTAGATTATGGATATCTAATTGATAAGACTGAGTTTAGAGTTACACTCTATATTCTTAAGATAATTTCGTTCCACAACGGTGCTTATGGTTTGTATGACGATTGTCTTTCAGGATACAACAATCTTCTTTTGATGAATGCAGCACTATAGTTCATCAAAAAATTTGAATCAAGAATGCTTCTCTCTTTTCCATGCACTATAGCTATACTTCTCTTAGGAGAGTATGCAAATGCCTAAGAGAGAAAAGAAATTGGAATTGGAGTTGGATTGGATTGAATGAAATGCAAATATCTTTTGTCCTATTTATAGCCTTTAGGTGCCCTTTGGAAGCAATACTACAGTTTAATTTTAATTTGAATTGATTTGATCAAAGGATGTGAGGGTAAAGGCTTATCACCCTTGATATGCCCATTCATTTACGTGATCTTTAGATCACGTGATCTGATAAGCTTTTTCATGATCCAAAAAGTCATTTCCACGATTAGATAAGCCATTTTCACGATTAGATAAGTCATAGCACGGCTTTGTACGCCGTTTCACGATCGGATGATCATCTTATGGTTAATAGTTCAACCCTCTTCTAATCAACGACTGCGATCAATCCAAACCATGATCAGCTGATCAACACCATTTTGATCAATCACATCGGTCCATCGTTTGATCTCAGCTCCTCATCTTAATCTGGTCAGTTTTCACCGTCAGATCATAAGTGCAAAGTATGCCTACAAAGGGCCTATTGCGCCCTTCGCACATGCGCGTGCGCGGGGTGATGCTACGCATCACCCTTAAGCTCTTCATTTGTGGTGAGCCTAAGGAACTTAAGCATGAAGAAAGAGGTTTTCATATAAGTGAACCTTCTTTAATTTTTCTGATGTGAAACTAAATATCCTTTTAATTTCTCATTAACCCAAATTATAAGATAACGAGCTTTCAATGCTCATTTGGATATTTCAAGTTTATTGGCCCATTACCTAACAAGACAAAGGCAGATTTTTGTTCCTGGCAATTTATTTGTACACTGGCCAGCCATCATGGCATCATGATGTAGCTGAGAGACTGCTGCTGAAATCAAATTTTGTAAATTTACATCAAGTCAAACCATTGAGTTTGGTTTGAAAATACAGCCGGTTGACCATCCAAGGAGGGTAAGCTATGCACACAATTTCCCAGATGAATTGAATGCTCTCACTGTGATTGATTGTGAATCTTGTTAGCTCAGCAGGGTGGTCAAAATATCACCTTTCTCTGACTGGAAAAAGAAAAAGAAAGAAAGACGTTGGTTTCACATCTTCATCTTTAGCCAAAATTGGATCTTTTGTTGCCAGTTGTGCATGGAAGAAGCTTGCACATTTCGAAACAGAACATCAATCTTTCTTCCCTTCATTCTATTTGTTTTGCAGTATAATGTTATTCATTAGATTTTATTAATTCATATAAATCAACTTTAATGCTTAATTTTTAGTTAAGGTTCTTCATGAGGGTTAGGCTGTAGAATTAGTTTAGTATGATTTAATTTTGCCATATTTAAGTTTTGTTGTTTTATCCCTACTGACACTCTTAATATGGATTCTAGTAGCAACTAGCAAGGTATCCTATTTAACTGCATGGTCGAAGTAGTCTGCTACTACTTGTGTTCTCTGGTTTGGCATCATACGGCATGTTTAGGGTATCTGCAGTAAGTGAGCATAAGCTTAAGGTAGCAAAATTGATAGACTTAAATCCAACAATCAAACATGTTTCTAAAGCTGAAATTTTATCTTGATGACAGGTTGCAGACATTTCACATGATGCTGGGACTCCTGCTATATAATCAGTTTGTTTCGATGGTGGAGCATCTCTGAAATCTGGAGCTCTGAGACATCTATGGACTCTTCTCATGTTCTTAACATGTGTTGGAACTCCTTGCATTTCATCCTCTTAGTATATCTTGACATATATGCTATGTATATATATTTCAATTTTTTTAAAAAAAATCTACACTGTTGCATCTTCCATTTTTACGTGCCTTGGCTGCCTGTTGTGAGAGCTTTATTGTTCTCTCTAGCACCATTTACTTTGCTGCATATACTCTGAGCTATCGGTTGGAGGATTTCGATCCTTTGGAGACCCAGATTTGACCGTTTTGCAATTTACTGCATCAAGGATTTTCAAGTCGAAGCTTATAATACAAGTCATGAAGTTGTGTTTCTGGTTTATAAATTTTGATTTGATTATCCGGTGTTATGTGCTTTCCTTCTCTCCTCTTTTTTTTCCCCTCTTTAAATTCCAATGGGATTTTTTTAAAAAAAAATTAATGATGTTCTTGTCATGAGTTCAGCCACTTCGGCCATCCGGTGCTAGGGGTGCACGTAGGCTTTGGTCAATCAGAACCAAACTGGGCCATTCTTATTAGGTTGGTTTGGTTCAAAGTCCGGTTGGATTTTTTTTTTCCCTTCTTGTTGGAAAGGAAGGCATCTACTATGGTGTAATTTGTGTTGTAGCCGTAGCAAAAAAAAAAAAAAAAAGGTACACTGTTTTTTTTTTTGGTGGACTATGTTAACTGTACTGCAATAAGTTATTAACTTTATGATTTTCCTTTCATAAATAATTTATTTGTGGTTTTTCCCAACTGAACGTCTACGATAGTTTTATTTTTATATTTGTTGAGGTTTGAGGCATTATACTGTTCTTGAACTCCAAAAGAATTATTTAAAAAAAAAAGGATAATATGAGAACCAACTCAAAAAAAACTTTAATATATAGAGAGACCTCTGAAGTAGAGGAAAAAGGGCCCTATTATAATTATCCCTTGGAAAAATAAAGCATAATTATGCCCATCTTGAAGGAACAAGGCCCTATATTGTTAAATCCACGTTCATTCCTAAGCCCTAAAACTAATTATCTTTGCAAAAAAATAAATAATCTAAGAAGAAAACCTTATGGTAAAGAAAGGAAGCTGTAACCGTCCAAACAGTAGCCCAATGGTTTAGATGCTGCTCTTTCCCTGACGTTGGTTCGAGGAATGATCCAACCGATGACTTGATTAAATCATAGTTAAGCTGTGAGGCCATAAAAACTGTGGATGAATGAGATATCAGATGAATGAGATATCAAGAGAACCTTTCTTATAACTACCCCGCACAACCTCTTGGCATTTGGTTTCTTATAACTATCCGAATCAAACGTTCGGAGAGGAGGCCTTTGAGGGAAGCTACACCTGAATTTAATTCCCTCCTTTCCTTTTCTATATATATATAAAAAAAAATTGAAGATGGAAAGTAAACCATAGCATCGGATTAAAGAACCGTCAATAGAAACTCAACGGAATGTGTGAGGAGGGAGGGAGGATTAGGGTCGGAGGGTTTTGAATTCTTCCAAACAGAAACAAAATTGGGGGAGTTTTGAAGGTGCAGCAAAAGGTGACTGAAGAACCGTTGGCTAGGTTTCAAGCCGGCATATTTGCCCTTTCAATTAACATAGTAACGATGCCATGATCCGATGAATGGAACTCAGGAAAAAAACTTCTTTTAGGGATAATATTTAAAATGATCAAAGTTAAGGAAGCCTCGCTATAATTTGCCCTAAAATCAAATGGATTGAAAAAAAAAAGTGTTTTTGAGTTACTATGGTTACTGATGGGGCCACTTGACCCCATAAAAAATAAATTTTTTTTCTTTTGGGCGGCCCCAAAGGCTGACACCCGACGCCCGACGACCCCAAAGGCTGGGTGACAGGCGGCCCCAAAGGCCGACAACCGACGCTCGATGGCCACGGCATCTCCAAGCCAGGCGGCCTCGGCACATTCCTAGCCGGCCCCGACGTCTCCAAGCCAGGCGGCCCTGGCACATTCCTAGCCGGTCCCGACCTCTCCAAGCCAGACGACCCCGGCACGTTCCTAGCCGGCCCGGCCTCTCCAAGCCAGACGGCCCCGGCACTTCCAAGCTAGGCGGCTCCGGCATTTTCCAGCCGGCCTCGGCACTTCCAAGCTAGGCGGTCCCGACATTTCCCAGCGAGCCCCAGCACTTCCAAGCTAAGCGACCCCGGGACTTTCAAGCCGGCCCGGCACTTCCAAGCTAGGCGGCCCTGGCATTTCCTAAGCGGCCCCGCCTGATCCAAGTCGGCCCCGGCGTCTCCAGTCCGGCCGGCCCTGCCTGATCCAAGTCGGCCCCGGCGTCTCCAGTCCCGCCGAGTCGGCCAAGGCTGTCCCGACCGGCCCGACTCGGCCGGCCCGACTCGGCCGGCCCAACTCGGCCCCGGCGTCTCCAGTCCCGTCGAGTCGGCCAAGGCCGTCCCGGCCGGCCCAACTCGGCCCCGGCGTCTCCAGTCCCGCCGAGTCGGCCAAGGCCATCCCCGGCCAACTCGACTCGGCCCCGAGATTCCCCAGTTCCCGCTAGATCAGCCCCAGCGGCTCAAGGAACCGCCTCTCTGACGCGCGCCGCCCGACAGCACCAGATCCAACAACTCAACAGCCCCGCGGCTGATAGGACAGGACCTACCTACCCAACAACTAATGGGACGCAACCCCACGTGATCATGCCAGGGTCAACCCCTATAAAAAGGTGAATCCACCCGGTAAATAGGTACGCACGATAACCCCCAAAAATCGCCATCTCAACTAGGATTCCTCCTCCCTGAGATCCCTTTTTCCACACAAAACAGGGCTCACTCGAGCCCTTCTTCAGTTGTGACCTCAGTCACTAACTTGGCCGTCGGAGGGTCCCGCCGGAGGCCCCCCTCCGGTCCCAGGACTTCTTTGCAGGCAACCCGGTGAAGCGAGGATTCGAGAAGCTCCTCCATTCCCGACGTCCAGGAGAGGTGATCGAGCGTCATCAGATTAGCGCGCCAGGTAGGGGAGGATAAGAAAAAGTAGCGAACGTCCTCCCCGAGCTACATCTTCCGTCCCCTCCCTTCTTCCAGAAGCCATGGTGGTGACCCGAGCTCAGGACGCCTCCATCAGCTGCCCAACGGGGTCTCCCCCGCCAACTAGACAGCAGGAGGCCAATCCCCCTGCTGTCGACCCTCCGGTCGCTTGCCCGCCGTCGGACACCGCTGTCCAAATAGCGGAGCGGCTGGCGACTCTTTCCCAGCAAGTCCAGAATCTCACCGCCATGATCCACGGGCTCCAGCAACAACAGTCCGTGGCCACCCAGCATCAAACTGCTCCCCTCGCCAGTCAGCAGTCGGCGAGGGAAGGCTTCCCCCGGCGGAAGGCTGGTCGGCGAGAGACCGGCCAACTTCAAGCTTCCCCCAGGAAGCCCCGGTGTGAGCCCTCCAAGCGGCCGCGGTCCCCTGACCACGGCCCCAGCGAGTTTCCTCCCAAGTCACATCAACACGAGGAACCCAGGCGGAAGTCCCAACGTCCGTCTCCATCTCCTTCTGCCTCCTCTTCTTCTTTTTCCTCCGAGCCATCTCGGAGAGCCCCGACGATCAACCGCCAGGCGGAGGAGTGCCTGGAGGAGTACAACCGGCGCCTCGACGAGCTCACCAAGAAGATCAACCATCAGCCGAAGGAAGAGTTTGACACTCGTCCTCCCTACACTCGCCGCATACTGGAGGAACCAGTTCCCTCAAGGTTCCGCTTCCCCCAGGTGGACCCGTACAATGGTACGACCGACCCCCTCAACCGCCTCAAGAGTTACAAAGCTATGATGCAAATCCAGGGCGCCCCAGACGCCCTCCTCTGCAAGGCCTTCCCCGCGACCCTGCGGAAGGCCGCCCATGCATGGCACTCACGCCTGCCCCCTCACAGCATAGACTCCTTCCGGGAGCTGAAGAGGTCATTTTTGGCCCACTTTGACGCCTGCCGCCGGATCCCAAGGGTGGCAGATAGCCTCTTCTCCGTCCGCCAGAAGGAAGGAGAGTCACTGCGGGACTTCGTGTCCCGATTCAAAACCGCCACCCTCGAGGTCTACCATCTCGACGACACGGTGGCCTTCCTAGCATAGACTCCTTTCGTCCCGCTTCACCTTCTCACTTGATAAGAAGCCCCCAAACTCTTATTCCGACCTCCTCCTCTGAGCCCAGAAGTACATCCGCGCCAGCGAGGCTGACTTGTCCATAAGGGAAGCCGGCAGGAGTTCCAATAAGAAGCCAACACCCACGGAACCAGCTGAGGGATGATCCAGGCAGCCCGAGCCACCCCATCGCTTTGACCACCGGCCCCAGACGCTGGATCCTAAGGGGCAGTTTACTCCTCTCACGGCTCCGATCTCCCACATCCTGCTAGAGATCGAGAAGGAGCCTTACTTTCAACGCCCACGTCCCCTAAAGTCAGTAAACCCCCACAACAAAGAGCTTTACTGCCGGTATCACCAAGACTATGGGCATGACACTGAAGATTACCGCCAGTTGAAGAAGGCCATTGAAAAGTTTGTCCAGCAGGGCCACTTGGGCAGGTTCGTTCGAGGAAACCTCGCGGCCCCAGGTGCGTCGGCACCCCCAGCGCCTCAGATTTGCTTCAACAATGCCCCAAAGGAAGGACCAATAGCATGACCTCTTGAGGGGCGAGCAGCAGCTCGGGAGCCAACGAAAGGAGGCAAGCTGGCATCAAAACGGGAAGCTTCTCCCCCGCATTCGGAATGCGGACGGTATTATCAGTAACTTGCTGGTTCTTCAATAAAGTATTATTCAGAATATCCTTATCTTATCACGCTCTTGGGATGAGTATATTTCTTAGACAGAGACCGGCTCTACGTCGGCACCAAAGACCAACTCCGCGTTGGCAACAAAGACCGGCTCCGCGTCGGCACCAAAGAGCAACTCCGCATTGGCAACAAAGACCGGCTCCACGTCGGCACCAAAGACCAACTCCGCGCTGGCAACAAAGACCGACTCCATGTCAGCACCAAAGACCAACTCCGCGTTGACAACAAAGACCGACTCCGCGTCGGCACCAAAGACCAACTCCGTGTTGGCAACAAAGACCGGCTCCACGTCAGCACCAAAGACCAACTCCGCATTGGCAACAAAGATCGGCTCCGCGTCGGCACCAAAGACCAACTCCGTGTTGGCAACAAAGATCGGCTCCACGTCAGCACCAAAGACCAACTCCGCATTGGCAACAAAGACCGGCTCCGCGTCGGCACCAAAGACCAACACCGCGTTGGCAACAAAGACCGGCTCCGCGTCGGCACCAAAGACCAACTCCGCATTGGCAACAAAGACCGGCTCCGCGTCGGCACCAAAGACCAACACCGCGTTGGCAACAAAGACCGACTCCGCGTCGATACCAAAGACCAACTCCGCATTGGCAACAAAGACCGACTCCGTGTTGGCAACAAAGATCGACTCCGCGTCGGCACCAAAGACCAACACCAAAGACCAACTCTGCGTTGGCAACAAAGACCGGCTCCGCATTGGCAACAAAGACCGGCTCCGCGTCGGCACCAAAGACCGACTCCGCGTCGGCACCAAAGACCGACTCTGCGTTGGCACCAAAGACCAACTCCGCGTTGGCAACAAAGACCGACTCCGCGTTGGCACCAAAGATCGGCCTCCACGTTGGCACCCAAGACCGGCTCCGTGTCGGCACCCTCAAGCTCAAGACCTGCGGATTCCAATCAACAAAGTTTCCTGGGGGGCAGACCAACCCTACAGAAGGAGACCAATTTCTTTAAAGAAAAGGAACCTGACGACTCTCAGCTCTCAGGTCACCCTCCGGGGTTCAAAAGGTTCTCGACGGCCTCAACTCTGCCTCATCGGCTTCATCTTGGCCTCAACGGCTAACTGATGAGCGTCCCCCCAAAAAAAGTTAGCGTACAATGCTTTTAGTGGCGGGCGTGAGGTAATCAATTTGCCTCCAAAAAATTTCCTGAAGTTCTACACTCCTTTCGCTTAGCTGATGCGGGGCACGCAAGCTCAAGGAGTGTGGGAGGCATTTGATGGGGCCAGTTGACCCATGAAAAATAAATTTTTTTCTTTTGGGCGGCCCCAAAGGCCGACACCCGACGCCCGATGGCCCTAAAGGCCGGGTGACAGGCGGCGCCAAAGGCCGACACCTGACGCCCGACGGCCACGACGTCTCCAAGCCAGGCGGCCCCGACACATTCCTAGCTGGCCCCGGCGTCTCCAAGCCAGGCGACCCCGGCACATTCCTAGCCGACCCCGGCCTCTCCAAGCCAGGCGGCCCCGGCACCTCCCAGGCGGCCATGGCACTTCCAAGCTAGGCGGCCCCGGCATTTCTCAGCCGGCTCCGGCACTTCCAAGCTAGGCGGCCCCGACATTTCTCAGCCGGCCCCGGCACTTCCAAGCTAGGCGACCCCGGCACTTTCAAGCCGGCCCGGCACTTCCAAGCTAGGCGGCCCCGACATTTCCTAAGCGGCCCCGCCTGATCCAAGTCGGCCCCGGCGTCTCCAGTCCGACCGGCCCTGCCTGATCCAAGTCGGCCCCGGCGTCTCCAGTCCTGCCAAGTCGGCCAAGGCCGTCCCAGCCGGCCCGACTCGGCCCCGACGTCTCTAGTCCCGCCGAGTCGGCCAAGGCCATCTCGGCTGGCCCGACTAGGCCCCGGCGTCTCTAGTCCCGCCGAGTCGGCCAAGGCCATCCCCGGCTGGCCCGACTCGGCCCCGGGATTCACCAGTTCCCGCCAGATCAGCCCCAGCGGCTCAAGGAACCGCCTCTCTGTCGCGCGCCGCCCGACAGCGCTAGATCCGACAACTCAACAGCCCCGCGGCTGATGGGACAGGACCTACCTACCCAACAACTGATAGGACGCAACCCCACGTGATCATGCCAGGGTCAACCCCTATAAAAAGGTGAATCCACCCGATAAACAGGTACGCACGATAACCCCAAAAATCGCCATCTCAACTGGGATTCCTCCTCCCTGAGATCCCTTTTTCCACACAAAACAGGGCTTACTCGAGCCCTTCTTCAGCTGTGACCTCAGTCACTAACTTGGCCATCGGAGGATCCCACTGGAGGCCCCCCCTCCGGTCCCGGGACTTCTTTGCAGGCTACCCGGCGAAGCAGGATTCGAGAAGCGCCTCCGTTCCCGATGTCCAAGAGAGGAGATCGAGCGTCATCAGTTACAAATACCATCAATCTCAGAATGATAAATAATTAGAAAAATAGAACAGCTCGAATGAAGAATGAAACTTGAATCCTTACCATTTCTTGATATAAAGAACAGCTAAAGGATGAAATAAATGGTAAGGATTCATCCTTGCTTTAAGATTCCTGCTTACCGTCATTCGTGCTTGATTTTCGGCGCCGTAGCTTTTGTTCCTGGCTCTGTTCCCCATCGGCTAATGGCTCCTGATGCTGCTAAGGAGCGTCCAATGTCTTCGCGGAAGGAGTCAGTTCATAACTTCACATGAGTTTCATCGTCTCCATTGCCGGCAGAAGTGGCGAACTTGGAGATTTGCTTCCCTGATGTTGTCCAGGTGTTGTGTTCGGCTCTGGAGGAAGAAATCAACAGCTGGGAGAAGATGGCCATCCTGGTACGAATGTTCCAACGCTAGGTTCCTCCTGAAGCTTTCCTCTGTGAATTTCGTCATGCGGGAGTTCCTGGCGAGATTCAATTTGTAAGCTTGGCCCATCGTTGTTATATTGTTAAATTCTCTGATCCTTCTGCTAAGGGAATGGTTCTTGAGCAACCTTGGATCGTCAATGGTCAGCCGATGGCATTTGAGGCTTGGAGAGCTGATTTCTTCCCAGCGCAGGACTCTGTTTCATCGGCTTTAGTATGGATTCGGCTGCCAAATCTTCCTATGGAATACTGATCTGAATCCATCATCCGCTCCGTTCTTGCCCCGACAAGTTGTTTTGCCTTTGCTGACCCTCCGACGTTGGTAAGAAGCAGAGCTGGATTTGTCCATGCCTGTGTTAGAATTGATATCTCTCGTCCGCTGCGGCCGGGGGTCCATGTGAGGGGGTCTCTTGCTCCCTTCTAGCAGTCATTCATCTACGAGCACATAGAAGGAATCTACTGCAACTGTGGCTCCTTGCATCTCCGGGGTCCCTGCAACCTTGGGCCGCAGTCTGAATCATCGACGACCTCTTCTCTCCCCTGTTTTGGTCCGTGGATGGTGGCAGTTCGCTGTCGTAGGGTTGCTCCGCTGGCTGGGAAGTCGACAGCTTCAGCATCAGCTTCTGCTACACCATCTCCTGTTGCTCCGTCCACTAAGGACCCAAGCCCCTCTTCATCTACTCCAGGTCTGGCTCTGACTGTCATCTTCTCTACTTCTGGTTCGGGCCAGTCCATTGACGAATGGAGTGTTCCCCTCAAATCTGCTTGCTGGCGCCTCTCTAAGCTTGGCAAGTCTCTGGACTCCAACGCATCATTCTCGGCTCAGCAGGGGGTGGGGAAGGCTGACTTGCCCCCAAAGGTTTGTGCTCCGCTGGATGCAAGGCATGCCGGTTCTTCTGTTACAGTATCTGGAAAGAAGATTAAGAAGCCTCTGCGTGTTGGTTTGTCTCATGCTAAGGCTGAAGGTGGTTTAGTGTCTGGAGTTCAGACTCAGCCCATTTCTCCTCAATCTATTCTGAATGTTCAGTCAATGAATCCTTTTGCTATCCTAAGGTCTGACATTCCGATTGACCGTCGGGATGCTAACCTGGGTCCTTTGAAGAGGGCTAGACCGGAAGAGTCTCAAATCCATCAAGTCTCTCTAAAATTGGATAATAGAAAAGGGAAAATTACTAGGGGAAAAGCTATCCTTCCAGTCTGCCAGTTAACTGTCCGGGATCCAGTGTCTCTGGCTCCCTTGACCGTTCTGCCTCCCGAGGGCCAGGCTGATGCTCAAGCTGTGATTCCCCAGTCATCTTCATTGGAAGGTTGCAGTCATGAGGCTATAGTCTCCACTCTTAAGGCAGCCATTCTGGGTCAGGGATTGGATCCCTCACTCTCTGATGCAGGTCCCCGGATGCTTCAGGGTGAGATTGTTAGGGAGACTGTATCTTTTGAGGGTCATTCTAATGTTGCTGTGGCGGAGGACTTGACTGGGTCCCAGACCCCCACTATTGCTAAATGAAGATTCTATTATTGAATGTCAGGGGTGCTCGAAAACCATCTTTTCGAGCCTCTTTTGCAAGATTGATTCAGCTTTATCAATTTGATATTTATGTTCTTCTGGAAACCTGATTATTGGGTGACAGCTTGGCTTTTTTCAGGAGACAGATTGACCGAGTATGGTCTTCTTATGCTGTAGAGTCTGTGGGCCTCTCGAGAGGTATATTAGCTATTTGGCGCAATCCCTCTATCAGGGTGGACGCTTTTCATCAGTGTAATCAACAGGTGTCTCTGGTTGTCTCTGAGGGCAATTCCGACCCCATTCTTTTATCAGGAGTCTATGCTAGTACCGATTTTCGGGAGAGGAGGGGATTATGGGCCAAACTCCTCTCTCTTCTGGCGCATGGTCTTCCTTCCTTAGTTGCTGGTGATTTTAACTGTATCATTGGGGCAAATGAAAAGAAAGGAGGAAGATAGGTCGGTGACTCAGCTGAGATCTCCGAGTTTAGGTCCTTCATCTCTTCTGCTGAATTGCTTGACTTAGGATTTTTGGGTCCCCAATTCACTTGGTGCAATAATCGCCAAGGCTCTGCCCGGGTGTGGGAGAGATTGGATAGAGCGATGGCCTCTGTTCATTGGCTTCGAATGTTCCCTTCGACATCTGTCACTCATCTTCCCAAGATTGCCTCAGACCATTGCCCCATTCTGGTCTCCACTGAGGTTAACTCTCAGTTACATAGGCAGTTCCGGTTTGAAAATTCTGATCTTCTTATCCGGCAGCTCGCTCTATTATTTCTCAGGTCTGGCACTTATCGGTTAGAGGCAATACTATTTACAAACTATCTAGGAGGCTGGAGCTTGTCAGGCGTAGGCTGTCTAGATGGAACAGAGAGGAGGTTGGAAATATTTTGAGGCAAGTTGAGATGGTGGAAGCTGACATGCTTATCTTCAGTCCAGAGAAGATCATGATGGTTCTCTCTCTGATGCTAACCTCTCCGCTCTCTGAGCTAAGCTTGCTATCCATCATTCTCTTCTTCAGCAGCAGGAGACCTACTGGAGGCAGCGGTCCAGGGCCCTGTGGATTCAGGAGGGAGACCGAAATACCAGATTTTTTCATTAGACTACCTTGAAGCGTCGGGCAGCCAATCGGATTCAGCGCTTGGTAGATGAGGATGGGGGCTCTCAGGAGGACATTCATGTTATTCGTGATCGTCTATTTCAGTTCTTTCAGTCTAGATGGACTGAGCATTCTGCTGATGGGGCTCCAGTTCAGCAGGTCTTCTTTGAAGAAGGTCTCTAGTATGGAGAATGACAGTCTTGTCAGACCATTTACTATGGAAGAGATTCGGTTGGCTCTTTGGGAATTGGGATCTTGGGTCTATTAAGGCCCTGGGGCCTGATGGCTTCCCGCCTTTTTTCTTCCAACACTATTGGACTATTGTTGGTCCGGAGGTGGTTCAGGCTATTCAGATTGTCTTCCAGTCCAACTCCATGCCTGTGGACTGGAATAAGACCCTCATCACTCTGGTGCCCAAGCGTCCTAACGCTTCTGCCCCCAGCACTATCGGCCCATCAGTTTGTGCACTACCTTATATAAGGTTTGTGTGCGCTTATTAGTCAATCGTCTGAGGGTGGTCATTCCCCGTCTTGTCTCTGATAAGCAAGGGGCTTTTATTAGAGGGCGTTGTATTTCAGACAATGTCATTATAGCCCAAGAATTCATGTCTGATCTCTAGAAAGCTTCTGCCAGACAGTGTCTTATGGCGATTAAGCTAGATATGGTGCGTGCCTATGACAGGATATGCTGGGATTTTCTGCATCGCACTCTGCTTGAATTTGGGTTTGATAGACTCTTTATAGCATGGATTATGGCCTGCATTCAGTCGACGTCTTTCTCCATGATTATCAATGATAGTCAGACTGATTTCTTCCATTCTACTATTGGGCTTCGTCAGGGGTGCCCTTTATCCCCATTTTTGTTCATATTGGCTGCCGATGATTTCTCTCGTGCGTTACATCAAGCACAGGAGGATCGTCGAATCACCCCCTTCATGGCTGGTCCTCTCAACTCTTCGGTTTCGCATCTTCTGTATGCAGATGACTATATCTTGTTGGGACAAGCTACTGTTTAGAATGCGACCATCTTTGATTCTATTATTCAGAGCTATTGTCAGGTTTCTGATCAAAAGGTTAATCTCCACAAGTCTATGATTTGTTTTAGCCCGAAGACCAGAAGTAATATTCGGAAAGCCATACTCCATACATTAGGCATATATAGTCAGGTTGATCGTCTTCTGTACCTTGGAATCCCTATCATCGGAAGATGGCCCCGCAGTACTGATTATGCTGATATTGAGCGGCGGGTCCACAATCGCATTGATGGTTGGCACATCACTTCATTATCTATGATGGCGAGGGTTATCCTTATACGATCGATTCTGACTTCCCTCCCTCTGCACCTCCTCTCCAATACTGCTATTCCATCTATTTGTCTGAGGAGGATAGAGCGATACTTTCGGGATTTTATGTGGGCCTCTAGGCAGGATGGACATGGGACTCATCTTCTGGCATGTGATATTGTTTGTTTGCCTATTCATGAAGGTGGCCTAGGTATTCAGTCTCTGACTGTTCGGAGAGAGGCACTGCTTGCTTGTCATGCTTCGCGGTTTTTACTTGACCCACACTATTTCTGGAGCTCTTTTATGTAGGCTAGATACGGTGATTGGACCCCATCTTTGGACGATCAACCCCTTCGTCGACATTCCTCCTTTGGAAGAAGGTTTATCGCCATGCTTCGACTATTTTGACTAACACCTCATGGATGTTAGGTGATGGTTATATGGTTGATGTTATCCAGGACAAGTGGATTGCTGACCTCCCCCTCTCTCTTTGGCCTACTTTCATCAGCATCGATATTCCCAACAGTATGAGGGTCAAGGATTTGATTTCTCAGGATTCCTCTAGTTGGCATATGTCTATTGTTACTCAACTCTTTGGTAAGGAATTAGCCCATCAGATCCTCACTATTCCGCTTATTCGGGGGAATGTTACTGATATCAGATTATGGCGTAAATCTTCTTTGCCTTGGGCTCCTTCCAGGGACTTGATGTGTATTTATAGACCTCCTTCATAATGTACGATGGATGCTGGATGGGTTTGGAAGCTCCCTATTCATCCCAGGGTTCAGCTTTTTGTTTGGAAGCTATTGTGGGATTATATTCCGACCTGCTCCTTCCTTACTAATAGGGGCCTTCACATCCTGTCTATTTGCCCCTTGTGCCGTCAGGAGGAGGACACTACCGACCATGTTATCTTTACTTGCCCTAGAGTCAGGGAAATCTGGCGGAGTGTCAATTATGACTGTCGTGCTGATGTTGCGGGCTCTCTGAGATCCATGTTTTTGTATATTCTTCGGTAGGATAGACAGCACCAGACTGGCTTATGGGCTGCCACTGCTTAACATATATGGCTATCACGGAATCTTCTCATCTTTACTGATGAATCTTCACCTTCCTTCAGGGTTGTTCGGAAAGCCAGGCTTTTATCGATCGATTTCTCTCCTCATCATAATGCTCCTATGTTTGGCAGCCTTGGCCACTGGGATCCCCTACTGCTGCGGCAGCGGATCGACATACGATCTTCATCTCCTGGGAGCCCCCCTCCAGGGTTTGTCAAACTTAACTTTGACAGGAGTATTCGAGGTAGGCTTGCTGGTTCTGCTTTTGTTATTCGTGGGCATGCTGAAGATTTGTTGGCGGCTAGTGGCTTTGGCAGTCTTGACTCATTAGTTCCTCTAGCTGAACTTTATGCAGCTTGGGCCAGAATTCTTTATGCTATTAGATCCCTGCATGCTCTTAATTTGATTATTGAGGGTGATTCTCTTATAGTTATCCAATGGATCCAGAAGGGGATCCAGAAGGACAGGTGCTTTCAAGCTCCTGTCAACTCCTTGATCCTTGATATTTGGGCTACTTTGCGGGATGTTGATAGTGTCCAAATCCATCGTATCTATCGAGAAGTCAATTCTGCGGCTGATTGGATAGCGACGGACGTGGCTCACCATGGTGGTTATAGGATTTTATTAGAGGGTGACCCTCCTTCTGTACTTAATCTAATATTGTATTTTGATCTATCTGGACTGATTCGCACTAGAGTGGTATGACCGTCTGTTTGTAACCCAAAAAAAAAAAAAGATAAAACAAGATTGACTAGATTGATAATCTACCTTCTTTTTTGCTGGGTAATAGCTGAAAAATCCGTGATTGCCTAGATTCATAATCTACATTCTTTTTTGCTGGGTACATTAGTAATCTACGAGGACCAAATATTATTGATAAAAGAAAACAACTAAATGAAATAAGACTATATCAATATATAATCTGTATGTTGACTTTTCAAAGCAGAGAGACAAGGTCCCCATGGGATTTTTCATGATCTCCCTACATCTTTCTTTTCCTTGAGAAGTGTACAGATCTGCTTCATTTGTGAAGCCTGAAAGGAAACCAAGGGAATCAGTGGAATATTTTTTAAAAAAAATAGAACGGGTCAGTTTTTATAGTATTTCCTCTTCCTTCATAAAGATTAAGTTAGTTCCCAGTCGACTAAACTAAAATTATACTAAATTTACATTGTCAGGGTTCCAGAAAGAACAATCAAAGGAAATGGGATGTAAGAGTAATTTGATTTTGGACAAGTTGGTGCACAACCCAAAAACTTGAACAATACAAGAAGTATGCTGCTGATCTGTAACCCGAAATCTTTGAACAAGATATATGTAGACAATTAAATCCACAAGGAACACTCCAACAGGTCAATCCCAATAAGAATGTAGAGTAAAAACTTTTTTACGTATCAAAGATGAAACATACCTAGAAGATAATAGAGTATAAAATGTTTTTTTTTAAAAAAAATAGCAGCTTTAAGAAGAACAAAAAGAGGACATAAAATTTGGGTCAATCTGGCGACTGTCACCCAGTAGATAGAGAGTGTTACGTCGAGGGAGCCAGGAGGAATGACCAGTCACTTAAGGTCATCGGTTTGGCCTAAATAAGAAGATGAGGATTGGGAAGACCAGCAGGTTCAGATCAGACGCTGAGAGAACAGAGCAAATCTCAGGACAAAATTAGACAGAAAATATAGATTTAGCTCTATTTAAATTAACCTCAGGGACTAGTAAGAAGTGAAGTATAAGATCTTAAAAAAAGATAAGTATTTATTCATAGATAGAAAAGATGATAGGTAGAAAATATTATCATGTAGATATGAAAGATTCTAAATTAAATAAAATTAATAATCAAAAATTAAAACTAAAAATATTAATTAACGTTTCATGATTAAATCGGTATGTAACTGGAGAACAGACAATATGCTAGAACAAAAGATGTTCGATGATTAGTCAAATTTTCATATTTATTAATATAACACTGGAGGGCCTGATAATTTTGGAAAAACCTGTAAGTAGATTTTAGGTGGAAAAAAAAAGTCAACCAATGGGAAAAGAAATATCATAGCATTCAAAATTTCTATTTTTATATAGTACAGACAGCAGTGATTCAAACTAATATACTTTGAAGTGATTACCTTCAGTATAATTAAACATATTAGATATGTATCCCATGTGCTCCGCGTGTGTACAGAGAGATGCAAATCAGAATCCTGATGGCCAGAGAATGGCTTCCCCACTTTTACACATGAGATGTCTTTCACGAGGACCTCTAAAAGTTGGACAATCTTAAAAGTTGGACACGCAAAATCCTCAGCTGGTCAGCCTTGACCGGAAAAAGCTGTTTTCTATTGGTGTTCCCCCTTGACTAGAAAATCTGTCGGTTGAATTTTAAACTACTAATCCAACTAAGGATATTAAAAACTACTAATCCTTTGAATGGATTCTCAGGCTTTCATTCATCGGCCCTTGACAGTGGAAGACAACTCCCACAGCTCTGCATTCAAAGTTTTTTATTCCCACAAATACGTTGAATTAGCCTGAACTATAAAAATACAGCATCACCTTCTCTGGCAGTTGATAGTAGTTGCATATGAAGTCAACCGAATCAAAAATAACTTGCTTCAAATCATTTAACATGGAAGTATTCAGCTCAACATACAATAAGTCGACAGAAAGTTCCTGGTTATCAACTTGCCGCCAGGGAGTCTGAGAATCTTCCTATTTCTTTCGGTGTCTAGCCAACTCTGACCCTCAACTGTTGTCCTTCTAAGAAGCATCAATAAAAATATATGATCAAGGACTTTTCTGACCTTCCCTGTGGCCACATCCGGACATTAGAACCCTCCAATCCTCTTCTGATATATAAATAGCTATGGAACCACGGAATCCACAACAAACACATTCAGCTATTGGTAAACCAGTAAGACAGAAGAGAAACCATGGGAGAAGAGGGAGTGAAGCTTTATGGGAATATCCTGAGCCCTTTCGTCCTTCGGGTGGAATGGGCTCTCCAGTTGAAAGGCATCAAATATGAGTATGTGAGCGAGGACTTGTCAAACAAGAGCCCCCAGCTCCTTCAGTACAACCCTGTCCACAAGAAGGTCCCTGTGCTCGTCCACAATGGGAAGCCAATAGCTGAGTCCGTTGTGATCGTTGAGTACATAGACGAGGCATGGAGTGACCTCTACCCTCTCTTGCCGTCAAATCCTTATGAGAAGGCCAATACTCGCTTCTGGGCTAAATTTGTTGAAGAAAAGGTTCCGTAATCATATACTAGTTTTATCACCTTCCAATCATGCTTAGATGAAACAACTCCTGAAATTCTGAATCACTTACACTTGCTTTTTTTTAACTTCAGTGCTTGCATGGGAGTTTTGAAGTCTTCTCCAAGGTGGGAGAGGAGCAGCTGCAGGCAGTGAAGGAGATGCAGAACAGCCTTAAAATTCTGGAGGGACATCTTGAGGGAAAGAAGTTTTTTGGAGGGGACACAATTGGGTTTGTGGACATCATAGCAGGTTGGGTGCCATCTTTGCTTGGAATCATTGAAGAAATCATTGGAATCAAGATCATCAATGAGGAGGACCTGCCTCTGATCAGTGCCTGGATCAAAGACTTCATGGATCACAACCTGTTGAAAGAAACCATGCCTCCTCAAGAAAAAGTCATGGCACATATGAGAGCCATCCGAGAGAACGTGTTATCTGCTGTTTCTGCTTAGAGATAGCTTAACTCCTTAAGTATTTACACATAAAAATTCTCCTCCAAACTAATCTACATAATATTTGATGATGAACCACTTGTAGTTATTGCTGAATAATGTCCCCCATATTCATAAGCTTTATCATAATCTGAATAGCTACAGGTATTCCAAAATAATATGAGATCTCACTTCTTGCTTCCACAAAAGCAGATATTTTGTAAACCAGCAGCATGGAGAATACAGTAAAACTAATTTGCAGAACACTTCCCAAACTTGGAAATGCAATGTGGAGCTTGTAGTCAGCTTGCCTCGAAATAAGATCATTAATCTGTCTTACCATAAATAAAAAGCATCATAAGCATTGCTATTATCAAACTTCCCGACACATTGAATAAGTTCCTCAGTCTCCACATCCAAGCTAATTCGGTCTCTTGCCATTTTCTCTAGGATATTGGGAGCAGCTCTTTTAGCATTTATGCATACTCTCAGATAAGACTTGTATAATGGCAAACTCATGAGCCGTAAATGGTGAAGAACCTTCACATACTTCTCTGTCTCCTGAATATTTCCATTCTCCTCAAAATATTTGGCAATGGCCAGCACAATGGAGGAAGGAGGTCTCCAATCACAAGATTTCAACATGGAGAAACCTTTCTTCATGGCCTCTGCAGCTTTATCCATTTGATTGCATTTCACCCAACCCTCCATTAGAATCTCCCATGTTTTATAGTTTGGGCAGGCGCCTTTCTCCAAGGTATGAAGATGCAATGCCTCGGCCTTGTCCATCCATCCATTTCTCATATAAGCACCAAGAAGCACATTGGAGACCCGAACATCGTATGTCCGGCACTCCAATTCCCATATCTTGAAGATCTTCTCAGCCTTTTGAATGTCACCAACTTTGATCAAACATAACATCACAGACATGTAATTTGCACAGGGGATCCTCCCTGGTACTCTTTTACTGGATTCCCAAAGCCTCAGAATTCCATCCTTGTCTTTCAGAGCAGCATAATTTGTCATGATAAAAGAATAGCCAAGACGCTTGCTCGCTGAGAGCTTCTCCTCTGCTGTTCTGAGAGCGATGAATGCCTTATCAAGGAGACCAGATTTTGTGTAGATGTTGGCTAAGGTTGAGCATGTGCTCCAACCTACCTCAACATTTTTGTCATTTGTCATCTCCTCATGCACCATCTCTACTACAGCAACACCAGACACTTCACTAGAGGCATTCAACCATAGGTTGTAGGAAAGAACATTAAGAGGGATCTTGCTGCGTTTCATGTGTTTGATCACAGCAAGGACCTTTCCATATTGACCTGTGGCCATGTACAGCTTCATCATCTCATTGAAAGGGTGAGGATCCACAACTAACCCCAAGTTAAGCAGCAATGACATGAGACCCTCAGCTTTCTGTGAGTCCCTTTCTTTCACATAATGATGAAGAAGAGGGAAGGATGCAACCCTTCTTGAAGCACTGTCTGATAATTTCTCGAAATATAACTCAGCCTCAACTATACCATGGACTTTGATAATCAACTCCAGTCTGGCAGCATGATCAGCTGAGGATGGTTGGAAATTACCCCAGGAGTCCATCCATGTTAAAATCTGCATGATGATATACTTGTTTAGGCTGTGCAGCCATCCTGTATAGCTTCATTTATAAACTGTGAAAAAATGGCAATAAACACCGTTGCATTGAAGAAAGCATAGCATTTTCAATACAGGGAACATGCTGCTAAAACAAAACCCAATAAAAAAATTGCAGGCCATTAATGAACAGAGCTGTGATGCATTTGCTAAGTATAAAAATAGTATTTAAACAAGCAAATGTAGTTTATGAAGTGACAGTGTTTCTTGAATTTATATTCAAAAACCAAAAGATAATAAAGTTATAGCATTTTTTTTTTCATACTGGAAGAAAACAAAAGCATTAATAACCTGGCAGACAATTGCAATTAAGAAGCTAGAGAAACACACATTTATTGATAATTCATAAAACAGTCAGAAGGAACATATAAAATGGAAGGTTTGATCAATTTACTATAAGCAGGAATTGAAATCTAGAATCTTAGATATAATTGTTACATAAAGGAATATAAAACTAATGATAATTAATATCTTTCGTTGGCTTTCTTAGACCACAAAAAATTGCTGTACTGAGAACCAGATCACACCCTACTCGTGAGTTCACAGTTTTTCTGCAGCATTGGTCCTCAAAACATCTCTGCTGTATCCATCAAGCCAGCCTTCATAGATGCATCAAGAGGCCTATTGCAGGCAGAGGTCATTTTTTTAAACTTTTGATGGGGCTGGCAGAGATGTCAATGTCCAGGACTTCAGTGTTTCTCCAGTTGTCAATAACCTCTCCATCTTCTTTCAACTGCCCAAGCACAAGTTAGGAAGGAACATAGGCGTAATTTCTTGTAGTCATTTTATGCAAAGTCATTTTACGGAAACAGCCTCTCTGCATGCAGATGTAAGGCTGCATGCATCCGACCATCATCAAACACTGCAATGCCAGGAGCCTCATGCACTAGACTGCCATTTTTTGCAAAGTCATTCACAAAAATTTCCATATTTCATTTATTGTTTGCGTATTCCCTGGACAAGCATGGAGAACAATGAGGGATTGTAAGTTATCCATTCCATTTGGCTAGTCTTTGCATCCTCAACAAGAGAAAAATCTGACGGTCTCAAATATTGAGGCAGCAAAATGGTGTCGTGAGACTAGAAATCACATGCAAAGAGTTTTGGAAGCAATAAGAGTTATGGAGATAATGATTAAACACAACTGTCACCTATATTAATAGAGTTCCAATTGACGTCAATAACATCCCTCCAATGGGATGTGTCTTTTCCAATGGATGGGATATGTCTTATCATATAAACACAACTTTTCAAATTGAATTTGAATTCTCCCAATCTCTTTACTTGGAAAACTTCCACCACCAATATTAGGCTTTTATGTGGTGTAGTGCACGCATTAAAAGCATGATCACACCACATACACTATCAGCTCCCACTTGAGCATACTTTTAATGTTGTGGTATAAGTGTCCATGGCTGATGTCCCTTCTTGATACTAAATTATTATGCCGTTGACATCAACTCTCATCTGTATAACCTACAGATCGACATCAGACTATCGCTTGGACCTATGTGCACACGCTTTTAGCCATTATCTCTAATCGCACCTTTCTCCATATGCTGCTCAAATCGGCATCACAGACTTCAGCCATCTTCATATCACTATATTTCAAGTGAGTGGCATCAATGCTCTGTATTAAAAAAATTAATTTAGACCTAGTCCACACCCTCGGTACCATTAACAACTTTAGCCAAACATGTTTGCAAACCAACATCTATGACTTGCACCCGAAAGTCTCGACCAAGAACTGCCTCTTAGACCCAATTCAAAGGTTTTTCTTAATATACCTTATTGGCAACTTTATACCACATGCCTAAATGATTACTTGACTACTCTCAAAACGCCACAAGAGGACTTTACATGCATGGGTGTCCGCTAAAAACACCACATGCTTGTTTGAAGAGGCTCTTCTTTGGATCTTGCTTCTAATGCACAGCCAAGTAATCAGCTAAAAGCCTTCCCCCCTGAGGTAGACATTTTACCTACAAACAAGCCCAACATTTCATTTTCATGTCATCCAAAAAAACATCCACATAGCTGACCCTTTTGCTAGGTTGGACTTAAAACATATGATTCCCTCAAACCTTTGCCCAATTTTTGGATTCCACGGATCCCAATATTCCTCCCTGTATCATGATAGTAGCAAGCGAAAAACATATTCCCTGATCCAATTAACAATCGGAATCACTTAATCTGAGAGGATCTCTCATTGTGCCTGATGACGCCAAATCACCGGCCTCGAGCGTGCGGTCGTCTCCTCCAGTGAGCTCCTCGCACCTGCAAGCAAGTCCCGGGGGCCGGAGGGGGCCCCAGCGGGACCCTCCGACGCTCAAGTCAGTGGTCTGGGCATCAGCCGTGAGCTTGAGGAAGCTCGAAAGAGAAAAAGAGAGAGAGAGGCCCAGAGAGGAGCTCCCTCTGTGTGAGCGTTTTTGAGTGTTATGAGTGTGTTACCTGGTCAGGGGTCCCTCTTACCCATTTTATAGACGCTTAAGAGTTTGTCTGGCTTGAGTGGTTGAGGCTCCATAAGGATGACTTTGATGGGTGAAGTGTCGGAACTGATGTCCGTGAAGCATGGGGTGCTGTCACTAGTCAGAGCATGAACTGATGTCCGTGAAGCATGGGGTGTTGTCACTAGTCAGAGCATTAATTGCTGTTCGTGAAGCATGGGGTGCTGCAGGGCGTGGCTAACCGCTACGGCGCTTGCCAGACGTGTCCCCTATGTCATTTTTTGCATTCCTGCGCGGACAACGATGAGTGATAAAGTTAGGCATATGGGCCCCAAAGGTGCAGCCATTGGGACAGAAGATGCAGTTTGGAGTTGAAGTCCGTTCACTTGCATGGCACTGTTCACATGGCACTGTTCATATGGCCGACCCCGGGCACTATTCATACATGGCCGACCCCGGGCACTGTTCAAACATGGCCGACCCCGGGCACTGTTCATACATGGCCGACCCCGGCACTGTTCATACATGGCCGACCCCCAGCACTGTTCATACATGGCCAAACCCGAAAGGGGTCTCGGGGTAGGATGTTGATGGACCAAGAGGTCAAGGTGGGCCGGAGCCGACGTCGAGACCGACACCGAGATGGGAATGGACCGCTGCCGATGTGGAGGTCGAGATGAGCCTTGGAGGTTGAAGCGGGGCTCTATCAGCTTCCTTAACGGTTCTTTAACGACGTTGGATCAGCCACATCAGATGCCCCCTCGCCCCTGAGACGAAGCGGGCCTACCCCAGCAAGGCGAAAGGGGCGTTACCTCCCAAGTGGCTGATCCTCGCCTGATGCAGGGCTTCATGTGCCGACGGGCGTCGGGCTTCATGCCTGGCTGGTGCAGGGCTTCATGTGCCGACGGGCGTCGGGCTTCATGCCTGACTGGTGCAGGGCTTCATGTGCCGACGGGCGACGGGCTTTTGTTGCTGAGAGCCGGTGGTACACCGCTCTGCCAGTGGTACACTGGGCTTCATGCCTGGCTGGCCCAGGGCTTTGGTGCCGACCGGGGTCGGGCTTTTGTTGCTGAGAGCCGGTGGTACACCGCTCTGCCAGTGGTACACTGGGCTTCATGCCTGGCTGGCCCAGGGCTTTGGTGCCGACCGGGGTCGGGCTTTTGTTGCTGAGAGCCGGTGGTACACCGCTATGCCAGTGGTACACTGGGCTTCATGCCTGGCTGGCCCAGGGCTTTGGTGCCGACCGGGGTCGGGCTTTTGAAATGCCAACACGAGGTTTGTCTTGAAGGCTGATACAAGGTTGGTCTTCCCTGCATGACATTTTTAAGTGTCAATGAAAGAAAATTGTCTTAGGTGTATCGTACTTAGCTCTTGTAGCACCCCTGTTTTCCCTATGTGGACTTGAGCATTCCCGCCCGCTGGTGGTCTGCCCCCCAGGGAATCAAGTTGGGACGGCGCCTAGAGTCGGTTGATGATCAGCTCCTTTCCGAAATGAAGCTGGGGACCCATCTTTGGAGTGCAGTGAAGAGAGAGATGGGATCCAGAGCCGGGGACGCTGGAGCAGAGCCACGGGCAAGAGTCGGAGTCGAACTCGGGAGCTAGAGGTCGCCGAGGGAAGCCCGGGCAGCTAGCGGCCGTTAAAGACGAGCGGCCGGGAGATTCCGTTGAAGACGGACGGCTAGAAGAGAGGATGTTGCTAGGAGTTACAGGATTCGGACAGCCTCCACATTGGTTCAAGGTAAGGGGCCCTCCAGCTTCCACGGTCCTTCTCTCTCCTATGAAGTCTCATTACGTGCATGGGTGCATGTAATGCATCTGGACGTGGCTGCTTTGGGAGCTTTCACTTGGACTTGGGATGCGGCAGAGAAGAAGAGAAGCTTGCCTGGCGCTCGGGGATGTGGTGCCAGGAGCATAAAAACGAGAGCCTCTGGGGCTGGATCTGAAGCCGAGGCGCTAGCGCCGGGTCTGGAGAAGAGCCGATGCCTCGGGGCAGAGTTGGGAACTGGAGCCATGGCCAGACCTTCCTCTGCGTCGCTGTCCATAGGAGAGAGGGCTGCTAGTGCGGCGAGGGGTGGCTCTTTGAGCTTTAAGTCGCTGATGGGCTTGATGACGCTGGACCTCTTGCTGGGGAGATTCCCAGCGGGATGAAGGATGGCTGGCCTGGGCAGTGACCAAAGGGCGA
Organism: Calamus simplicifolius; assembly: GCA_900491605.1. Classification (NCBI taxonomy): domain Eukaryota; kingdom Viridiplantae; phylum Streptophyta; class Magnoliopsida; order Arecales; family Arecaceae; genus Calamus; species Calamus simplicifolius. The sequence continues at coordinate 53,841 of UESW01001596.1, read as the reverse complement.
GTAGAAGTTTTTTCTCGCTGTTGCATGGTCATAAGATGTTGCTTCTCCTGCTGCTCAGCTCGTTGAAGGTGCCCCCAGCTTAACTGGTGAAATCTTCACAATCCACCATCTTCAAGATCCACCGTTTTGATAAAAAGGGATGAGGATCTGCAAACTAGCATCGTTGATCCCTCCCTACCTGGCGCGCCAATCTGATGACGCCAATTCATCGGCCTTGAGCGTGCGGTCGTCTCCTCCAGTGAGCTCCTCGCGCCTACAAGCAAGTCCCGGGGGCCGGAGGGGGCCCTAGCGGGACCCTCCGACGCTCAAGTCAGTGGTCTGGGCATCAGCCGTGAGCTTGAGGAAGCTCGAAAGAGAAAAAGAGAGAGAGAGGCCCAGAGAGGAGCTCCCTCTATGTGAGCGTTTTTGAGTGTTATGAGTGTGTTACCTGGTCAGGGGTCCCTCTTACCCATTTTATAGACGCTTAAGAGTTTGTCTGGCTTGAGTGGTTGAGGCTCCATAAGGATGACTTTGATGGGTGAAGTGTCGGAACTGATGTCCGTGAAGCATGGGGTGCTGTCACTAGTCAGAGCATTAATTGCTGTTCGTGAAGCATGGGGTGCTGCAGGGCGTGGCTAACCGCTACGGCGCTTGCCAGACGTGTCCCTATGTCATTTTTTGCATTCCTGCGCGGACAACGATGAGTGATAAAGTTAGGCATATGGGCCCCAAAGGTGCAGCCATTGGGACAAAAGATGCAGTTTGGAGTTGAAGTCCGTTCACTTGCATGGCACTGTTCACTTGCATGGCACTGTTCACATGGCACTGTTCATATGGCCGACCCCTGGCACTATTCATACATGGCCGACCCCGGGCACTGTTCATACATGGCCGACCCCTGGGCACTGTTCATACATGGCCGACCCCGGGCACTGTTCATACATGGCCGACCCCCGGCATTGTTCATACATGGCCGACCCCGGGCACTGTTCATACATGGCCGACCCCGGGCACTGTTCATACATGGCCGACCCCGAAAGGGGTCTCGGGGTAGGATGTTGATGGACCAGGAGGTCAAGGTGGGCCGGAGCCGACGTCGAGACCGACACCGAGATGGGAATGGACCGCTGCCGATGTGGAGGTCGAGATGAGCCTTGGAGGTCGAAGCGGGGCTCTATCAGCTTCCTTAACGATTCTTTAACGGCGTTGGATCAGCCACATCAGTGCCCAACATAATTCAAACAAAACCCTATTTGAATCATGTAGCTTCGCCAGCAAATACCCCATGCAATAACAAAAAGAGAGGAAACATCGCACTCCCCATTTGGCAAACAGCTAGAATCCCTAAAACCAAGGCAAATCCCTTTGTTGTTAGCAACAAAACCTAGTTGACATAAAAGCTAATCACGAATCACTATGCTAGGATAAAGGCTTAAACAACCAAAGCAAGGAAAAGAAATTGGCAAGTTCCCTCTCCTTCGGCCTAAAATACTTAGAGCAGTCTATTTTATTAATAAATATAATTAACCACTGAATCTCAAGGCATCGGTTCTCACAGTACCATGAAATATGATACATGTTTTGCTAGGCCTCACTAGTATGCTACATACCCTCCTTATATTAGAGGCAAGTACTGACCTATTATTGGACACTATCATTTCATAGCATAGCATATCAAACAATATATTGCAATGCACAACTTTATATAGCAAATTGGGAACAGAGCTCAAGTCAATGCTTTTCATGTTTGAAATTTTGAAATGCATATTTTATAAGATTCACTTTCCTAAAAAATGGCACATTAATGTTAGATGTGGTTAGCAGTTAGAGTTCTATAGTAATGCAATGCTCTTGATGACATCTACTGGGAATAAACAATGAAAATAAAGGATGGCTCATAATATTAAATAAATTAAAAGCTATAAGAAATTAGCTGTATTGGAAAACGAAGTTTCACTACCATTGTATTTTCTATGTTTTTGGTATATACGTCAATAGACTTAACTGTATTTTACTACAATGTGTGAGAAATGTTAGCAAGGTACAAGTATATCACTCTTTATCCTCTTAACAAACCTTATGCTGTTCAAATTGTCTTGCAAGCTACAGAATGAAGGCACACTCTCCTAGTCGTATCTTTTTGCAAATCCAAATCCAAAGTTCCCAGCACGTCACCCAAGCCACTGTCAATGTGAAAACAGTTTATCCACCTGTTAAATTTGCACAATTTCTTAGATTTAGACATGAATCTGGAGTCAAGGAACATGTGTGCCACCATGTTAGCATCTAAGATTCGTGATTTCTCCACAAACTTGTTAATCAAGCAACTTCAGCACTTATCGGCAAGACCTCCTCGAGTTAGCAACCAAAGAGATATGTAAATGGTATAAAAAGTCATTAAAGCATGGCATCCTCTAGGCTAACTACCTGCTATCCAACCACATCTCTTTACTTTCATGCTATTGTTTTGATGTAACCACATAATTTTCACTCAAGAACTCAACTTTATGCATAATAAGTATCAGATACACTTGGCCACACATAAATTTGCTCGAAAATCAGTAGCATTCTAAATGGCAAGGAAGAATGAAAAAAAGGGGCACAAATTTCACAACAATTGCTTCGAGCGTCATGTTCTCTTGTTCTATTTTCTTTATTTATTTTTCTCACGTCAATCTAAGCTGCCAACTCTTTAATGCATATAAAAACTCAAAAAATCCAGCTCAAACCCAGACTGGAGAAACAGGAGGAAGAAGAGAAAAGAGGGGCGAGTGCCAACCTCGAGGGCATGCTTATATCGCTGCGATCGCTTCAAGTCCTTGGCGATCTGGCGGAGCTCGGAGACGGTGACCTTCCTTCCTTCGCCGACCCACTTGTCGAGTGAGGTCGTTGCGCTCCTCCTGGGGAACCGGAGACGGAAGAGGCGGCTCCTCAGATCGTCCGGCGGGGCGGCGAGCTCCTTCTCGACGGCGATGGCTTCAGCCCTCGAGGGGCTGGAGGAGAAGGGCCTAGGGCTTTCGAGAAGGGAGAAGGGGAGGGCCCGGAGGTTGGGAGCCACGGGATTTCCATGGCGAGATCGCCTTAGGAGGGCGGCCAAGAGAGAGCCCATCGCCATTTTCCAGTTCAGCGGACCGAACAGGAGGCAGGAGGGCGGAGCGCTTCGTATTTTTGCAACGTGTTATGAACCAATTGATTTGATGAATCAAATTAAATTAAATTAAAAAAATTTAATTATTTTTAATTAGATTTAGCAGTTTACATCTATTTTAAATAATTATAAGATTAATTTTTATAATAAATTTTAAGTGATCAAATGGTAATCAAGTAATCCATCAATGGAAATCGAAATAAATTTGTTTAAAAAAATTTTAATTAAAATCAAACAAAAAAAAACTAATTCAACCCAAATCAAAATCATGATTTAAATCTATTTTGCAATTTGAACAATTTTTCTGATTGCCACTATTTAAGATTTCATTTAGACCAAAATTCTAAGTTTGTAGAAATACGTCTCCCTATAACTATAATTAACTTATCTTGCATCATTTGTTTATCTTGATATGCTATTTTCGTACTTTTAACAAAGTAAACATGATTTTTTATTCTACAATTTCAGATAATATGTGTGGTGATCATTTTTATTTTAAATATATAATAGTTAAAGCTATCCTCCTAAGGTAAGTTTGTTTGTGTTTATGAATAACATAATTTTTAAACTAAAATATATGTATGTTTATATGTCAATTTCATATTTATAAACTTCTATGATGGATAAATTATTATATTATTGAAGGTATTCTTTAAAAAAAAAGACTTAAAATTTTCAAAAACCTTTGATCACTTAGATCCTGTAAATATAATTCATTGATGTGTTTTTGAACGTATTTGCGTATGTATTTTTTTATTTTTCCAAAATTTTTTATTTTCCACATCCATTCTTCTCAAACTAAAATCATATAGAATGGTAGATTAATAGGAAGCAAAATTTTGAGGTAAAATCTAAAGAAAAATTTAGCAATCCGACAAAATTTAGTAGTATTATTTTCAGCGTTTTCCTCATGGCGCATTGCCAATATTCTTTCAGACCTGTGCTCCAATAATTACTTTGATGATATGCTCCTCGCACTGCTTAGATTTCCTTGCAATTATTGGTGGGAAAATCTTGTCCAAGTCTCAGTGACTCAGAAAAATTGAATCCGAGTAATGTAACGATATCCCAAAACTCAGGACTGAATAAAAAAAGCAGTCCAAATATTTAAGCCTAAAAAAGGTGGAGAAAGATTTTAGTTATCTTTTCAATATTACTCAAAAATTCAAGCCAAGATGAAGATTTATTGAGGTTTGTTTTAAAATTCATAAGCTTAAGAAGGATATATATAATGTTATATCTATATAAAATTTTAGTTCTAATCCATATAATCTTGGAATTAAGAAGACAAAGCAAGATATGTTTTTATATATGTGTAAGACCATAGCCTAGTCTTTATATAGTACACTGTGTATCTTTTGTGTCTATATAAGTGCAGATAGTCCTGAGGTCTCGAGGTGCTCCAATAACTGAAGAATTATTGTAAGAGTTTCACAGAAGTACTTGTAAATGAGCTTAGAGATTTATGAGAGAAAGTTTCTAATAAAAAAATTATCCTTATGATTTTAGAGTTTGATAAAAAATAATTTTTATGATCTTCAGATTCTTTTAATGAAATTCTCTATTCTTCTTCACCTATAAACGTAGGCCAGTGCGCCGAACCATATACATCCCTATATCTACTCTCTTATTTGATTTTACTTTTTAGTTTCTTTGTTGATCTTCCATCCTTCATACATCTGTTATATGTAATAAGTGGTGTTAAATCTCTCTCTCTCTCTCTCTCTCTCTCTCTCTCTATTATAACAAAAATCAAATAAAATAGTTTGATGCAAAATTGTTCCATCCAACATTGCAGCTGATTATGTCAGTTCTTTCACATCAACTAAAGGGTTCTTATAACCTAGACAACTATTGACTTCTTATACCATCTACCTGAGAAACTCTTTAGAGAACTGGTGAAATATATAACACTGGAAAACAACTCCAGCTAGTTGAGCAAATTTCCAGTTGCCTGGGAAACACCAAGAGTCATTCAAGCCATAGAGGACTCATAGACAAAACCGTCTGCTGCACCTTCACATTCAATGGAAATTACAATTGACTTCTTGACAAGGGCTTGTGTACACTAGGACTGACCAACTTTAACCTCATTACTTCTTAACAATTTATTATTTATTATAGGCCGATTATTTTGAGTTTGGATCGAGAGCTGCTTCCTTTATCCTCATAATTACTTCTTAATTAACAACTTGCCGTAGGCCGATTATTTTGATCTTCGAGAGCTGCTTCCTTTTTCTCCTTGCTATCCCTATATTCCCCATAAGAATAAGAGACGAGGCCCCAAATGTAAAGGGCGAGGGCAACACCCTTCTCCGGTGTGAACTTCTCATTGAAGAGGATGACACCAAGGAGTTCGATCAACGGGATGTGCACTGCAATGATAATTCCAGCAAACAAGGTATGGACGCAGAAGATGACACCGACGGCGCCAATATAAAAGCATTGCCAGAAGATTGCGTTCCACACAAGCACCACATAGTATTTAAACTCTCCTAGCCCATACTGCCTTGCTTCCCTTGGGATGGCCTAAGATATATTAAGAGAAAAAACCAAAAAAAAAACAGATAACAAGTAAGATTTTATAACAATATTGATGACACCAATCGTTTACACCATTCTGCTTTGGTGTTATGCTAAATATTGTTTCCAAAGTAAGAAAAGATTATGGGGAAAAAAAAACACATGCAAGAAGCCAAACGTATTAGAAAAAATAAAATTATATCTGAGGAATAGTTGATGGTAATGATCAAGATGCCAAGTCTGTACCAAACTCAATTCAGTACTCAGAACAGATCCATCGTATGTTCACTAAATTGTATCTTATATATGTATATATTTAGACAGGCCATGGTTGTATTACAATGGTAGGATCAGTTTGTAACTTGGTCCTTCTACGAAATAATAATTCCATCCAGCATATTTTGTACTAGTTAAATAGCTTCCATGCAGGAAGATATTCTGGTCATTTTAATTAATGATATCAATTTATCATTTTTTTTCTCTCAATAGTTGCTCTTCCTCATTGTCATTAGCATGTAATATTGGGGCTTTTATTAATCTCTTTTTATTTATCTCTCTAATTATTGAGATATTTATTTAAATTCATTTTCACCTCTTCAAGCTTCACTCACAATCACATGATCTCTTTATCTTTTTTGGGGAAAAAAATAGTCTCATAATTTTTTACTGACAGGAGTGATTGCATGATTACCTTATACTAATATGGATACAATAATTTTTTAGTCCCCTCAAGTTACATAGTTAAGCTACCCCATCACTGTAGAAGAATGAGAGAATTTTAATTTTCATGATAGCTTTTGAACAACTGTTAATCCAATTTTTGGATTTAAGAAAGATGCTACAAAAAGATATCAATTGATATGAGAGAAAAAAAGAGAGAGATGAGAACTGCAAGTTGTTGATGTCAACAATGGCACTTGGTAGTCAATAAGATAACTTTCGATCATGAGTTTCAATATATTGCGAATAAAATTTAGGGGGGATCAAAATAAATTTTAGCCTTCTATATTTATTTTAAAAGGAACAACATGTCCCCAAGCAACACTAAAGAGTACTCTAATGAGAGGACCAATTGGTGCCTCAAAGTGCACATCATTTTCAGTCAAGGAGCCATAACACACAGGTCTACTAATGTTGGGGTGGGGCTTGAGATTGATTGGAGACTTGATAGGTTGTGGTGCCCTTTAAAGGTTCTAGAGTAGTTTTAAAAATGGCCACAGGCACATGACCATCTCCTAAACCTATTAGACAAAGAGACCCACTTCAATTCTTTCAGCCATCCCTTTTCTTGCAAGAGCCATTCTCTTGGCTGATTGTCTCTAATTCTTTAATTTGCATGGAAAATAAATAAATAATAATGTGGATTGTGGAACAAGAATTAACATAAGTAACAGTAACAGCAGCAAGTAATATTAACATTCGATGGTAATTAAGAGGAGGTAGAGGCGATCGGCTTAATTAATTTACCTCGAAGTCATTGTTAACCAGCATCCCCACGGTGCAGAAAGCGGTGGCGAAGAACCCCATCACCAGCTGCATCTCCATCACCAACGTGTATGTTATCGCCTGCTTCGCCTTCCGGTACGTCATCTCGATCAGCGGCAGTATCAACCCGTAGAGCGCCGCCGTCCCCAGCGACAACAAGAAACCCATCAAGTACTGCCCTTGGCTCACGTTATCCGGCCGGTCCGAGCTCGTGTGGAGGGCCAGCACCACCGCCCCAACGGTCAGCAACGCCACAGAGTTTATGGAGTAGGGGGTGAGCTTCTGCTTCACCAGAAGGAACGCGAACAAGGCCGTGAAGACCAGCTGGGTGGAGACGATGAGGACCGCGGTGGAGACGGGGAGGAAGGAGAGGCCGTAGGCGTAGATGAAGTCGTCGACGCCGATGAGGAGGCCGAGGACGGCGCAGGCGAGGAAGAGGCGGGGGGTGAGGAAGAAGAGCTTGGTGGGGTGGCCAGGGGCGACGAGGCGGCGGCGGTAGAGGTAGGAGATGGAGAGGGGGAGGAGGAGGAGGGGGAAGCCGCCGGTCTCGAGCCAGCTGGGGAGCCACTGGCGGTGGCCGCCGTGGAGGAAGTAGAGGCGGGTGACGAGCGGGCCGCCGGTGTTGCCGAAGCCCAGGAGGAAGCAGCTGACGACGACCAGGGCTCTCCGGAGGCCTTTGCTCATCTGGGCATCCTTGATAAGGTGGGGTTGTTGGGCATCCGCATCCATGGAGTCTTTTCGGTGAGAAATGAGAGAATTGATCGATGATAAGACCAATTATCTCCTTTGAAGTAGCCTCACGCCCCGGCCGGTGGATCTGCGAGGTTGTTAAGGTCTCCCTCTCTGCGAAAATAAATGAGAGTAGCGAGGCTTCTACGAGGGATCGAGTTTTGAGGTCACAAGGATAAAACGAAGTGCAATAATTCATCAAGCGTTTACCATAACATTCTTACCATAAAGGACCTCTCAACAAGCGACTCGTGTATATATTTTTATGGGTTTTGTTAATGACTGCCCGGGCACTCGCTAAGAGGAATTTAATATTTATTTATCTGATTTTTCATGAAAAATAAAGAAGAAAAAGGAAGGGCTTCGAGAGATGTTTAATATTTTAAATTTATTCAGTACCTTAAAGTAATAAAAATAAATAAATAAATAGATAAATTATGCATGCTTATAGTATAAAAAAAATAATTATTCATGTTTATATAATGATCATACAAATACTATAACAAATATTATGTATTCCAACGCTGTAAAAGTTATTTACCGACCCTTTTTACGTCGGAGAACATCATCGCTTTCTTAAGCTTTTTTGAAAGCATCGAAAAATAATAAGATTTATTGATGCTTTAAAGCATCGGCAACATTTTTATCAAAGATTTATTTTTTAAAAAAAATAAAATAAAATAACTTTTAATTATCGATTAATTTTTTTTTAACAACTCCTAAGATATGCCTAAATTTAATCCTTAAATTTCTTCTTGAGCTCCATCACGTTGGGGGTAACGGACCATCCGCATCGCCGAGATCTTTGCTAGATCTGGTCCATCATCCCGGCCTCCCGCCTGACCTATTCCTTGCTGATCATCTTGATGGCCATGCTGTTCCAGCCGTAGTAGACCTCGGCAAAGGTCGCCTTTTGCAGGACGCCCCATCTTATACTTTCCAAACACCACCTTCCCCATCTCTCTTCGGATGCGTGGAGAGAGGGATGGCATTAAATGGGAGCAGGGGCACATGGGGTAGGGGGGTTGGTATTAAATGGGAGCAGGGGACGATAGAGGAACGGGGGTTGGAGAGAGGGACTTGGAGGTGCCTCCCAGCCGGATCATCGTGAGTCTTCACGGACGTTCACGGAAGGAGTCCATGAGAAGATAGGGCCGCATGGCTTTCTGGTTCCAGCCGGTGTTTCCGTGAGGCGCCTTGAGTTCCTGTCAGGCTTCCATAAAATCCCAAAGTCCACTGCGTGGGAGAAATCAAGAAGAAGCAACGTGGGATGATCATACCAGGAAGGCTTCGGTTAAGGGCCAGGCTTCCATCAAATCTCAAGCGGAAAGAGATCTCATACGGTTCGTGAGATCCCATACATGTGGAGGATTTCCTGAGGACGCTCCCACGAGGCTGCAGCCGTCCGACTTCGTTTCTGGAAGGTACATATGAGAAGGGGAGGAGGGGAGGAGAAGATGATGAGATAAGGGTATGGATCTAAACCTCTTATCGGAATCCTATGCCATCAGCGAGCCGAGATCTAGATCTAAAAGGCTTTGGATATAACAGAGAGGTGGCTCGGCCGTGACTGAAACATCGCCCGTTGGTGCTGCTGGTGGGAAGAGGGGTAGATGAGAGTAGCGAGGGCCCGCTTGACCCACTCCTCCTCCATCGTGCTGATCCTGACCAGCGAGCTGGTCATCACCGAGCGCCGTACGATTGAAGCCGGTGGAATGACGAGAAGGCGGTGTGATTCTGATGGTGTGGGTGGAGATGGAGGCCAGGGCCGATGATACGACAAAAGGAGAGGTGGTGTCGGCAATGGTGAGGGAGCTGCCGGAGGAGGTGAGGAATGAGAGGAAAAGAAGAGAGATTGAGGGGAGTTTTTTTAATGAAATTGAAAATCTGGGTTTGAAGATAAATGCTCTATTTCCAAATTTTTAGGCACGGGCGCTTGAATTGAGGTTTTGCAAAAATTGAAAAAGTTAATGCCGACGCTTATAAGCGTCAGCAGGCAAGTTAACTAAAAAAAATATGCCAGCGTTGATAAACTTCCGACGTTTTTCAAAAGCGTCCTCTCTATTTTTTTCGACACTTTTCACTAGCATCAAAAAAATATGTTACTATACCATATTTTTATTATAGTAAATTGTGCATATTATTCTATGATATAAAATTTATACCATAAATGATTTTATTTAGATGCTAAAATAGTTTCAATGAGGAAGATATATAATTTTTTTAATAAAAAAAATTGCTATCCAAATATGCATAATTTGAACTACATTAAACGTTTGTTGAAGCTTCTTCTCTATTTCATTATTTGTTTTTATAAAAAAGTTAGATAAAAAGGTAATAAATTTTTCTTTACGGGTACCTTTGGGCACTTGTTAACAAAATTCTATTTTTATAGGTTATTACTAATACCAACGGCTATGTATAACGTTAAGTGAAGAACCTGATGGCAAATATTTAGTTTTATATTAAACCTTTGTCAATAAATTTATATCATCACTTGTGAATTAATCTCATTCCTTCATTAATGACATGGTATTTGAAAGAAAAAAAAAGTTATAGATTGAAATATGCTTTTGATCCTTAAAATTTTACTTAAAATTCATTTTGATTCTTAGCCTTTCAATTATTACATTTTAGCTCCTCATAAACCCTGGATTCTTTACATGCTATAATTATGTAGCATTATTTAAAATTAATAAAATAATTAATATATTATTCTAATGCAAACATATGGATCGGTCGATAATTTTATGCATCAATTTTTATTAATTTTAATTTAATTAATATATTAAATTATTAAAAATATAATATTTTTAAAGTACGAGGGGGCGAACTGCAATGACCAAAATTAAATTTAAAGTGATAATTTGAGAATCAAAGCCATATTCTGGTTAAAAATTTATAAACCACACCTTTCTGGACGAGGGAATATTCCGTGAAGATGAGCCACACCTTCCGCGAATATATTGGCTTCCGTAGTGCCCTTTCTTTTATATATATATATAGGTTTGGTCTGAGAGGTCCTTACCTCTATTTTGCCTTCCTTTTTATTCTATTTTTTTTATGTAATTTGGATGATTTTAGCCCTTATCCTTTAATTCTTTCAACAACAAAAAAAGGCCCTGAAAAACTTGGTCGGCCAATGATGTGTAAGTTTTTCGTTGCTCCAATGGCATAGAATTTTTTAAAAAAAAAAGATTTATTGTACTATTTTTTTAATATAGCAAGTACGTATCAATCGTGTATATTAATGTTTATGCGATGTGTGTAGAACTTGGTGTGGTACTCCAAAGCTTAAATCCTAGGATGGAGGTTTGTAGGCTCCACAGGGTTAAGGCCCAGGTTGTTGGGTCTTAAGGGGACTAGTCTATCATTGGGCTGGATTTGGGCCCAAGGTGTGGGTTAGTCCAAGGGAGTTTTTTAGGGTTTATTATCCATATAATAAGGCACCGGTTCATGTATGGTGCTGGTTTTATTTTGGTGGCCGTCATGGGGATAGGTTATATATAGTCATGTAACGATGATGATTTGGAAATGAAAAAGAAATAATTTTCTCCCTAAAATAAGCTATCCCTCTCTTTTTCTCTCTTATCTACGTCTTTCTCTCTTTTTCACATATAATGGCCTAGATTTCTAGGGTTTTATTGCTGCCATCTCTGCCCTAGCCATCTTCTTGGAACCTCCTCTCTCAAGGAAGGAGAAGGAAGAAACTCTAGCAGCACCTTCTCCTTGGGCAGCATCTCTTGATTTTCTGGATTAGATCTGAAGGTTCACGTGAGGAAGAAGAGAGGTCACGACCCTCTCTTACAATCTTGGGGCGCAAGAAACAAAAGAAAATCCTAGTTGCTAATCAATTCGAGAAGATTACCAAGATCAAGATCCAAAATTCTGCTGCAGAATTTCAGCAGGGATATCATCTCGCTTCCGCATCTCCACATGACTTGGGGCTGGTCGAATGCGTGCTATGCTCCAAGGATAGAAAGAGGAAGAACCACTCTTCATTTGGTATCAGAGCCTCGGTGATTTGATGGAGAAAGATTGGATCTTGGGCGTTTCTTAGTAATATATCAAACCAGAAATTTCTGTAGCAAGTTTAATTTTCTGTTTTTATTGTGTGCATTATTTCTTGGTTGGATATGGCATCTAGTAGCTTTAAATTAGATTTTGAAAAGTATGATGGCAAATGAAACATTATTTTTGATGAGAAGAGCATCTTGAAGAGGTCAGAGATTGCAGATGGAGCTGAAAAGGCTGAACAGGACAGCAGTGGACAGCATTGGCTGACAGGTGATGTACCTTCTACTTCTACTTCAAAACGTGCTTCTTTTGAGGTGGAGTTTGGTATGAATATTTCAATACATGTAAAGGATCAGCCAGAAGAGACATCAATCCAGAAGGAGGTGCAGGTGGAGTCACACACTTCAGCTTTGAGAGATGATTAAAGGGGTGTGGCACTACACAAGGCAAAGCGTACCATCATCAAACCTGCTCGGTATCGCATTGATGACATGATTTCCTATGCTCTAATCACTGCAAATGAAGATCCAGAAACCTTTCAAGAAGCCATGGAATGTTCAGAAAGAGACTCATGGATGCAGGCCATGATGGAGGAGATGGAGTCCCTGGAAAAGAACAAGACATGGCAGCTAGTGGATCTACCTAGAGATGCTCGGGCCATTGGTTCAAAATGGGTGTTCACAAAGGAGGCACCTTCAGAGCAAGGTGGAGTCAGATACAAAGCAAGGCTTGTTGCTAAGGGTTCTAACAGAGAGAGGGAGTGGACTACACAGAGGTATTCTCTCCAGTGGTACGTCATGCTTTAATTCGTGTGTTGTTATCTCTCGTAGCACAACATGGTATGGAGTTACAGCAGATGGACATGAAGACGGCTTTCTTACATGGGAGTTTAGAGGAGAGGATATACATGAAGCAACCATAGGGTTTCAAGGAATCTGGATTGGAAGAAAAAGTGTGTCTACTAAAGAAATCACTCTATGGTTTAAAGCAGTCACCCCGTCAGTGGTACAAAATGTTTGACACTTTTATTTTGGGCCTTGGATTTTCTAGATGTGAACATGATACTTGTGTCTATCTAAAAATATGGACGAGGATGATGCATTGTATCTCCTTTTGTATGTGGATGATATGCTCATTGCCAGCAGGAGTATTGAAGCAGTGAATGGACTGAAATATGCATTATCAACAGAATTTGAAATGAAGGATTTGGGGTCAGCTAGGAAAATACTTGGGATGAAAATTTACAGAAATAGGACCAAGGGAATTCTACACTTGTCATTGGGTTGATATATTCACAAGGTGTTGGAGAGGTTTGGGATGGATAAGGCCAAACCAGTTGGAACACCTTTGGCTAGTCACATGTCTTTTTCTAAGTTACAGAACCCCCAGACAGATGAAGAGAAAGAGTACATGGAGAGAGTTCCATATGCCAGTGTCGTGGGCAGCATTATGTATGCTATGGTGTGTTGCAGGCCTGACATAGCATATGCAATGAGCCAGGTGAGCAGATTCATGGCAGATTCATGGCGAACCCAGGGAAGGAGCACTAGAAGGCACTCAAGTGGATTTTGAGGTACCTTCAGGGAACTCGTGGACTTAGCCTAATTTTTGGGTAGTAAGATGTATCTAAGGAGAAATCTAATATCCCAAGTAAGTTATTAGGTCCATTGGAAGGATTTGTGGATGCAAATTTTGCAGGTGATCTGGATACAAGAAGGTCTACCACAGGGTATGTGTTCAACATGTATGGTGGATTAATTTCTTGGAGATCAACCCTTCAACCTATTACAGCTTTATCTACAACAGAAGCTGAGTATAGGGATTACAGAGGCTGCCAAGGAGGCTCTTTGGTTGAAGAGACTCATCATGGAAATGGGGGTGAAGCAGGGTACAGTATTGCTACACAATGATAGTCAGAGTGCCCTGCAATTGGCTCAGAACCTAATTTATCATGCATGCACAAAGCATATAGATGTGAGGTATCACAGGATCAGAGAATTGGTGGAAGAAGGTGAAATGGAGCTGGTAAAAGTTCATACAAAGAAGAACCAGGCAGATGCACTTACGAAGACTCTTCCACATGATAGCTTTCTCTCATGTGTGAGACTGATGGGTCTGAGGGAATGTGCAAATTTTTCAGCAGCTTTGAAGCACAAAGGTGGAGATTGTAGAGCCTGGTGTGGTACCCCAAAGCTTAAATCCTAGGGTGGAGGTTTGTAGGCTCCACAGGGTTAAGGCCCATGTTGTTGGGTCTTGAGGGGGCTAGTCTATCATTGGACTGGGTTTGGGCCCAAGGTGTGGGTTGGTCAAAGGGAGTTTTTTAGGGTTTATTATCATATAATAAGGCACCGGTTCATGTGTGATGCTGGTTTTATTTTGATGGCCGTCATGGGGACGGGTTATATATAGTCATGTAACGATGATGATTTGGTAATGAAAAAGAAACCCTTTTCTCCCTAAAATAAGCTATCCCTCTCCTTTTCTCTCTTATCCACTTCTTTCTCTCTTTTTCACATATAGATGCTCTAGATTTCTAGGGTTTTATTGCTGTCATCTCTGTCCTAGCCATCTTCTTGGAACCTCCTCTCTCAAGGAAGGAGAAGGAAGAAACTCTAGCAGCACCTTCTCCTTGGGCAACGTCTCTTGATTTTCTGGATCAGATCTGAAGGTTCACATGAGGAAGGAGAGAGCCACGACCCTCTCTTACAATCTTGAGGCGCAAGAAACCAAAGAAAATCCTAGTTGCTAATCAATCCGGGAAGATTACCAAGATCAAGATCCAAAATTTTGCTGCAGAATTTTAGCAGGGATATCATCCCACTTCCGCATCTCTATACGATTTGGGACTGGTCGAATGCGTGCTATGCTCAAAGAGTAAAAAAAGAATGAACCACTCTTTAATGTGCAATAAGATTTAATAAATGCTTTACATGCAGATGATTAATTTATAATTAATATATATTTGCTATACTAAAGAATAATGCAGCAAGATTTTTCGTGTCTTCCTCGCACAACGACGAAGTGATGTCAAAGCCACCAGTGCTTCTTTGACTTCTGCTCCACAAGCCCGGCTGATGCAGTGGATAGGCGAAAGTTTGCGAAACAAATTTAAGGCCACAGCAACTAAAAGGACAGCGTTTTCGTCTCCTTTACTATTTTCCTTTTTTTGACTGCTGTTGATGTACTGTTGATGAAAAAAGACGGAAACGAGATATAGAGACGTCAGCCATTACGAGTTAGAGATTCTCCCTGTATTCCCTCTTGTCAACTATGAACCATGCATAGAAGCTGCACTCAAACCAAATAATGAAGGGGTGGGTCCAAAGTATCCCACAAAGCAACTGATAAATTAGGTGGTTGATTTATTTTTACGGACACAAATGGATCCCTATCGTGATTATTTACTTGATACATAAAGTGCATATGATTCTTTATTAATTATTCTTTGAGACGGTGTTGTTTACGAGTTGTTTTGAGGGAGAGGGAATTGGCCTTTTAAAATATTCTTAGCTGCCAGGTGCCTAGACCAGTTCGCAGGCTCAAACTTGATTTCTTCGATGAATAGGGTTTGGATTATAATTTAGACATTTACTTAATTCCTGATAACTTCTTATCCACACACAAACTCAATTACAACATTAAAGCAATAAGATCCCCGAAAGTAGGGCATTCTTTGGTACATTTGGAGCACATATATAGATCAGCTCAGAGCAAAGTCATAACCTCAAAATGAGCTCATTATGCATTCATTGATTGCTTTGACCTATATATTGAATACTAAATCATTACAAGAGAAATAAAATATTGCGACGCCCAAATGCGTCGCAATTGCGTCGCTAAACATGCTATTGCGACGCAATGACGGCGTCGCTCAGATGTCCGTCACAATATCCATTTGTCGCAATTGCGTCGCAATATTGCGACTCTCTGCGACGCAACATTGCGTCGTAATATTGCGACGCATCCAATTGCGTCGCTAAATTAAAAATTAAATTATAATATTTAAAATTATTATTAAATATTACGACGCACTAAATTGCATCGCAATATTGCGACGCATATAGTTGCGTCGCAATATTTAATAATAATTTTTTGATATAATAGTGACGCCATTTGCATCGCTAAAGCGTCGCAAATAAAAAATTTGATAAAATATTGCGACGTAAGGTCATTGCGTCGCAATATTTATTAAAAATATTTTAGATATAATAGCGACTCAATTTGAGTCACTAATGCGTCGCTATTAAATTTTTTTATATTATTACGACGCCAGGTCATTGCGTCATAATATTTAATAATATTTTAAAAATATTAACGATGCAATTGCAGTCGCTAAATAAATAAAAAAAAAATTTAAAAATTAAAACGGTTAATACAATTTCGTTACATTTAAATATTGATCAAAACATTCTTCACTCATATTGATCCAAACAATAATCATTCAATTTCCAAAAATAATTCATATATTAAAATTTTGAAGTTTCATGTACAACATAAAAAAAGAAAAAAAAATACATCAAGAATCTGAGCGATCACGTGGAGGCTGTAGAGGCTGGAGACTCTGCGACAAGCGGCTAACCATATCCCAATAATGCATCTCATCTCGCATGTCTACAATCTCCTGATCCCGGCCTCGCATACGATCCTCGAAATCCTGCTCGACCTCCTGCCGAACCTCCTATGCAATAGATCTCCGAAGGTCGTGTAAACGCTCGGGAGGAAGATCACCAGAAAGTCGCGAGCTGGAGGCCTGATGGAGAAAATATGTAGAAGTTCTAGTACCCAGACCATAGACCCTGCGGTCTCGCGGCTGGGCATCAACAGCCTCCAAAAACATACGCCGACTCTCCTCTGCTGAGAGTTCGACGGGCGTCTCCCCATCAGTAGAGTCGACCTGCGATGCCTGTGAGCGAAGCTCCTCGACTCGTGTCTTTAAATTATGAAATCAATAATAAATGAGTTAATAAATTTCTCGAAATAAAATTTTAGAAATTAAACAGATACTACGTAAATCTAATTTCTTACCGCAACCTCCCGTGATCGCGTGTCGACCCAGGAACCGTCCCTCCTGGTGTGTGTCGCCCTGAATAGACGAAACTCATCAGGATCTCCGCCCTCCTGCTCAGACTATAACATTAAAAAAATGATATTAATACAAATATTTTTAAATAACTAAAATAGTAATTAAAATATTTATGTTTTCTTACCATACGCCGTCTGTGCTCCTGAATCGAAATGGAGCCCAAAGTATGGCGGGAGAGACCCGTGCCAGGACCGCCCTTCTCAGATCGGCGGTTCGTGCTGGCTGATGTGGACCTCCTGCGCCAGCCATCGGATTGTCAGGCCTGCTGCCACTCGTGCCAAATATCCTCTGGCACGTGCGCAGGACGCTAACCCGATGACCTCCAACGATGAAGCATGTCAGAGTATCGGCGTCCCGTCAGAGCCTCCCATGCTGCCCTATGGCATCATGGCTGGCAGGATCCCACGTATACTTTTTCTGCATTAAAATAAATAGTTAGTTTCTGAATTTATTAAGATTAAAAAATTTTATATCAGTGATAAATTGTATTTAATAAGTTTACCTGAAACTCAGAAAAATAAAACTCCCTCATGGCTGGAGATACGTGGCGCCAATCGTAGCCACTAGGATCTGCACGCCTCTGAAATACGGCGCTGATGTGGCTGGATACATGATGCTGCTCAATAAATCTATTTAAAAAATGCATGTTTATAAGTAATTGACTTAAAAACATAAACATATATTTTTAATTAGTATATACTTACAGCCCCTGAGCATCGAGTCGAAGTACGGTGTGGCCGATGGTGGAAGAACTCTCGGAGGTATGTGTCGATCGGCTGGATGGTAATACTGCTGGAGAGATCGAAGGCTGTGCGACTGCTAGAGATCCGAACTCTCCATCTCCGACGCTCATATGATCTGATGCAGCAGGGCTACGTCCCTGCTCACTCCGTCTATCGTCGGTAGATCTACCTCTGCCCGTCATACTGAAAATACTAAAGATTCATACAATTAAATTACGATTAATGATTGACTATGTAAAATTTAACACTTATAAAAAAAAGTTAAATTTTAAAAAACCTCTATGTTTAATCGGTGTCATTTGTTTCGTGAAATGTTGGTTCAACATCTGATGTCGTATCGGACTGCGATTCAGTTTCATTATCATCGGAAGGAAACTGAACATTTGCATCCGCAATTTCTTGGACATCACCATTTGGATCTCTAAGTGATGTTTCAGGATCCCTTGTGTCATCCTCAATTGCATGCATTTTCATCTCATCCTCTTGAAATGCAGGGCACTCGGCTGATTAACTTGATGAACTCTCCTCTAATACGATTGTTGAACGTGGGACGATTTTAGAAACAGCCCACCAATCTCGTTTGTCGTTGCGCAAACTTGGATATCCGCAGTAAAAGACTTGCTGAGCTTGGGATGCAAGGATGAATGGGTCATATTTCTGCAATCTTCGTCGATGGTTCACTTCAACCAAATTGTAGTCGTTATGAACCCTTTTGCCCACAGGAACTGTCGGATCGAACCAATCACAACGAAACAATACGGTTCGTTTCATAGGCCAACTGAGATATTCAACTTCAACCACCTCTACTAACTTTTCATAATAATCCTGCATATTTGCTCCAACACTTTCTCCTTTAACACACACGCCCCAGTTCTGCGTGCCTCTTGAAGCTGCTAATCGTTCAATCTGAAATTTGTACCCATTTACAAAATAGCCAGTAGATGTTGTTACGGTCTTCAATGGCCATTGCGATAGACATTTAATGAAAATATTGTCGGTTGTGGACCATGGACCGTTGACCTATAAATTAATAAGCTATTTTTGACAGTGGCCTGGCCACCATGGCCAGGCCACTACCGGCCACGGCAGCGGCCGTGGCCGCCTTGTCCAGCCGCGGCCGAGGCCGAGGCCGGAGAAGACAAAACGGGGGGGGGGGGGGGCTTCCCCCCCCCTGTTACCATTTTTTTTTTTTTTTGACAGTGGCCTGGCCACCGTGGTCAGGCCACTGCCGGCCACGGCAGCGGCCGTGGCCGCCATGTCCGGCCGTGGCCGGAGAACACAAAATGGGGGGGGGGGGCTGTTACCATTTTTTTTTTGATAGTGGCCTGGCCACCGTGGCCAGGCCACTGCCGGCCACGGCAGCAGCCATGGCCGGAGTGGACGGCCACGGCAGCGGCCGTGGCCGCCTTGTCCGGCCGCGGCCTCGGCCGTGGCCGGAGAAGACAAAAGGGGGGGGGGGGGTTTCCCCACCCCCCTGTTACCGATTTTTTTTTTTTTGACAGTGGCCTGGCCACCGTGGCCGGAGAAGATGGCCACGGTCTTGGCCTTGGCCGGAGGAAAATTATTACAAAAAAAAAAATTAATAGGATGGGGGGGCTTACCTCGGTCGAGAGAAGACGCCAGAGTTGGAGGAGAACGCCGGAGAGCCGGAGCAGCGAACGGGGGGGGGGGGGAGCCGGATTTTTTTTCGGGAGGGTGGCGGCTAGGTCAAGACGAGGAAGAAGAAGAGAAGGCCGGCCGATTGTATATATATGAGTAATTAGCGACGTAATTAATTGCGTCACTAATTGGTCGCAATATTTTTTTAAAATTTATTATGTATTAGCGACGCATCAATGCGTCGCTAATCCATCGTTAATTTGGCTTTATTATAATTTTATGAAAAAAATAGCGACGCAAATAATTGCGTCGCTAATGCATCGCTAACTTGGCGCCAAGGTCCGGCGGGAAAATTATTTTTATTTTCTAGGAATTGCGTCGCTAAGGCGTCGCAATATTTTTTAAATATTTTTAATTGATTAAAATAATAATTTATGACAATAATTGTGACGCATACAGTGCGTTGCAATAATTTTTTAATATTTATAAATGATAATATTTATAATTAATGATAATAATTGCGATGCAAAATTGCGTCGCAATATTTTTTAAAACTTTTTGATTACATATATTTATTTAAAAAACATTGTGACGCAAATTATGCATCGCAATATTATATTTTTTTTATTTATTAATACTGAAAAAAATCATATTTACTAAAAATAATTGCGACGCATACAATGCATCGTAATATTTGTTTATTTTTTTTCTAAAATGCGTCGCTACGGCATCGCAATAATTTTTTAATATTTATAAATGATAATATTTATAATTAATAATAATAATTGCGACGCAAAATTGCGTCGCAATATTTTTTTAAAACTTTTTGATTACATATATTTATTTAAAAAACATTGCGACGCAATGACATATATTGAATCCGACGGTTGCGATCGATTCAAGCCATTATCGATCTCGGTCGGCGAAGATCCGACGGTTGTGATCGATCCAAGCCATGATCGATCCCGGTCTGCGATGATCCGACGGTTGCGATCGACCCAAGCCATGATCGATCCCGGTCGGCGTCGACCTATCTCGTACCATCGCGATCTATCGGATCGACGACGATCCGACGGTACTTGCAATCAATCGAAGCCATGATCGATCCCGGTCGGCGATGATCCGACGTTGCGATCGATCCAAGCCATGATCGATCCGGTCGGCGATGATCCGAAGGTTGAGATCGATCCAAGCCATGATCGATCTCGGTCGGCGATGATCCGATGGTTGCGATCGATCCAAGCCATGATCGATCCCGGTCGGCGACGATCCGACGGTTGCGATCGATCCAAGCCATGATCGATCCCGGTCGGCGTCGACCTCTCTCAGACCGTGGCGATTGATCGGATCGGCGACGATCCGACGGTTGCGATCGATCGAAGCCATGATCGATCCTGGTCGACGATGATCCGACGGTTGCGATCGACCAAAGCCATGATCGATCCCGGTCGGCATCGACCTATCTCGGACCATCACGATCGATCGGATCGGCGATGATCTGATAGTACTTGCGATCGATCGAAGCCATGATCGATCCCGGTCGACGACTACCAATCTCGGACTGTCGCGATCGATCGGATCGGTGATGATCCGATGGTTGTGATCGATCAAAGCCATGATCGATCTCGATCGACGATGATCCAACAGTTGCGATCGATCCAAGCCATGATCGATCCCGGTCGGCAATGATCCGACGGTTGCGATCGACCCAAGCCATGATCGATCCCGGTCGGCGTCGACCTATCTCGTACCGTCGCGATCGATCGGATCGGCGACGATCCGACGGTACTTGCGATCGATCGAAGCCATGATCGATCCTGGTCGACGACAATCCGACGGTACTTACGATCGATCGAAGCCATGATCGATCCCGGTCGGCGATGATCCGACGGTTACGATCGATCCAAGCCATGATCGATCCCGGTCGGCGATGATCCGACGGTTGCGATAGACCCAAGCCATTATCGATCCCGGTCGGCGTCGACCTATCTCGTACCATCGCGATCGATCGGATCGGCGACGATCCGACTGTACTTGCGATCGATCGAAGCCATGATCGATCCCGGTCGGCGATGATCCGACGGTTGCGATCGATCCAAGCCATGATCGATCCCGATCGGCGAAGATCCGACGGTTGCGATCAATCCAAACCATGATCGATCCCGGTCTGCGATGATCCGACGGTTGCGATCGACCCAAGCCATGATTAATCCCGGTCGGCGTCGACCTATCTCGGACCGTCGCGATCGATCGGATCGGCGACGATCCGATGGTACTTGCGATCGATCGAAGCCATGATCGATTCCGGTCGATGACTACCAATCTCGGACTGTCGTGATCGATCGGATCGGTGACGATCCGATGGTTGCGATCGATCAAAGCCATGATCGATCTCGATCGGCGATGATCCGACGGTTGCGATCGATCCAAGCCATGATCGATCCCGGTCGGCGATGATCCGACGGTTGCGATCGACCCAAGCCATGATCGATCCCGGTCGGCGTCGACCTATCTCGTACCGTCGCGATCTATCGGATCGGCGACGATCCGACAGTACTTGCGATCGATCGAAGCCATGATCGATCCCGGTCGGCGATGATCCGACGGTTGCGATCGACCCAAGCCATTATCGATCTCGGTCGGCGTCGACCTATCTCGTACCATCGCGATCGATCGGATCGGCGACGATTCGACGGTACTTGCGATCGATCGAAGCCATGATCGATCCCGGTCGGCGATGATCCGACGGTTGCGATCGATCCAAGCCATGATCGATCCCGGTCGGCGACGATCCGACGGTTGCGATCGATCCAAGCCATGATCGATCCCTGTCGGCGACGATCCGACGGTTGCGATCGATCCAAGCCATGATCGATCCCGGTCGGCGACGACCTCTCTCGGACCGTGGCGATCGATTGGATCGGCGATGATCCGACGGTTGCGATCGATCGAAGCCATGATCGATCCTGGTCGACGATGATCCGACGGTTGCGATCGACCAAAGCCATGATCGATCCCGGTCGACGACTACCGATCTCGGACTGTCGCGATCGATCGGATCGGTGACGATCCGATGGTTGCGGTCGTTCGAAGCCATGATTGATCTCGATCGGCGATGATCCGACGGTTGCCATCGATCCAAGCCATGATCAATCCCGGTCGGCGACGAGCGATCTCGGACCGTCGCGATCGATCCGATCGGTGACAACCCGACGGTTGCGATCGATCGAAGCCATGATCGATCACGTACGGTCGACGATGACCGATCTCGGACATTATTAATTTTTAATTATATTTTTTAATTTATTGCGTCGCTAATGCCTCGCTAATTTGGCATTATGAATTTCTTTTAAAATATTGCGACGCATTAATTTGCATCGTTAAATAAAATTTTTTTTATTACTTTACTGTTTTATTGCGTCGCTATTACGTCGCTAATTAACATATTTATTTTTAATAAAACATTGCGATGCACTGGATTGCGTCGCAATATTTTTATTTCATAATACTATTTTCTTAAAATAAATTTTATTTAAATTAATTGTGACGCAATTATTGCGTCGCTAAATTTAAAAATAATTTTCATATTTTTCTATTTATTGCGTCGCTAATGCGTCGCTAATTAAAAAAATTAAGTTTTTTAAAAAAATTGCGACGCACTATTTTGCATCGCAATATTTTTTTTTCATTTTAATATTTATACAAATTAATTTCATTTAAAATAATTGCGACGCAATTAGTGCATCGCTAAATTAAAATTAATTTTTATAATTTTTGATCTATTGCGTCGCTATATAAAATTATTATGTTTTTCAAATATATTGCGACGCACTGAGTGGCGTCGCAATATTTTTATTTCATAATTATATTTTATAAAAATCAATTTTTTTATTAATATTTGTGACGCAATTTTTGCGTCGCTATATTAAATATTTTTTTCTTATTTATGTTTATTGCATCGCTAATGCGTCGCTATTTAACATAATTAATTTTTTAAAAACATTGCGACGTACTTATCTGTGTCGCAATATTTTATTCCTTTAATAATATTTAAAAAAACATATTTTATAAATATTGCGACGCATTTTTGCGTCGCTAAATTTAAATTTTTTTTTTAATTTTAAGGT
Source organism: Calamus simplicifolius (assembly GCA_900491605.1). Taxonomy (NCBI): domain Eukaryota; kingdom Viridiplantae; phylum Streptophyta; class Magnoliopsida; order Arecales; family Arecaceae; genus Calamus; species Calamus simplicifolius. The sequence goes on along the minus strand of UESW01001596.1, from coordinate 30,408 downwards.
TTATTCAGTCGCTAATGCGTCGCTATGTGCATCGCAATGTTTTTTTGACGCGGAGGCATCGCAATGTTGTCGCAATTTTAGCGATGCATAATTGCGTCATTAAAATTGTGTCGCTATTTTATTATTTTCTTGTAGTGAATGAGGTTTAGATCGATGTCATTGTGGGCGCTACACTGTTGGCCTAAATGATATAGCTTACGTGATTCCCCTTCTTACATAAGATTTCCATGCTCATATGCCATCCTTTTCTAGACCTTTACCATGGTAAGACGATATTCAGAACTTAAAACATTTCACATGTTTAACCAGTCTCGTATTTGTAAATTTATACATATGTTCTTATCTCTAAGTATCATAAGGAGGTTGCATCAATGCATTGATTAATAAAATCTCTATGTGTGTACTCAAGCTAAAGGAATGGATCGATCGAGGAGCATTAAAGCTCACTATGGTTCTTTCATGTTTGAGATGATATAAGCTGGCTGTTTTCAGGCAGGGTAGAAGTGAAGGGCATCTAATATCATCTCCGCTAACCTTCCACCACTTGCCATGTACCAGCCTGTTGATAAGGTGCTGATTTAGAATGCCAGCAGCACCACATGTTTGCCATTGACCAGGTCTTAATGTTTGAGATGACAAAAGAGAGCTGAAACCTGTGTAAATTGACTTACCACTAAATTCCAATGAGTTGCTGTCCAATTCATCAACAGCCAGTACCTCAACTTGTTGGTGCTCCTCTCTTTATCTGAAAGTTATCAATATAAATGATCACCATCCCCTGAAAAAAACCAGAAATAAGAGTTAATCTGATCTTCTGATAGATCAAAGCATAGAGAGATTATATCCAATGTGGGGAACCAAGTGACCTATATTTTATGCCAACATTTCAAATGTTTCCAAGGACCGGTGGATGAAAAGAATCTCAGCAAGGAAGAATTAAAAGATTATTGCCATGCCTCAAACCTAAGAATGAATTTAGAAGGTGGCAACCCATCGCATGCTAGGCATGCAAGGCATTCAATAACAGAAACAAATATTAAATGAAGGGAAACTTAACTAATATATATACCATAAAAAAACAATTACATTCTTAGTACAATTGAAAATAAAACAGAGATGTGAAATACAAGAAAATTTTAAATTATAATTTTTTATCTAAGCTGGCAGGAGCCTCATTCTAGTTATGTCCTTTGGCTCTGAAAAGCATCAATAAAAGTTTAATAAACTCATACTAAATAAGTAAGCCTAATATAAATATATCATAATAACTTTAAAAATATAGCATCACTTAATAAGTAAACATAATATAAACATATCTTAATAACTTCAATAATATAACTAATCATGATTCACTTACTTTCTTATTCTTATATCAGAACATGCATGTCATCTTATTATCTAATATTACTTATATTTTTAAAATATGATAAAAATTATATTCATGTACATTCTTAAGATATGTTGAAATCATATGTCATATTATCCCTCAAAAATTTAGTTTCTGATTTTTTCAAGTCATTACAACCAAAATTCACTATCATTAACATTTACATTTCATCTTATTACGAATAGACCATGATCACACACTATAACTACATATATCACTGTGACAAAACCAAAACATCACATATAATGCCTATGAGTGAAGGTTCGAACAGTATACCACATATGATGTATTCTTTATATATATATATATACATATCCCATAGAGGAAGGGTCTTGGTACCAAATTAAAATCATGCCATTAAGTCATTATGTTACATAACAAAACACCACATGGGATGTATCTTCTATGTATATCCCTTATGAAAGAAGGGTCTCAATACCAGAAATTATGTCATCAAGTCATTATATAACAAAACGAAACATCATATGAAGTGTGTCTTTCATATATCTCTTGTGGAGAAAGGGTTCCAATATCAGAGATCATGTCATTAAGTCACCAAATCATATCATAGTGGACCGTAGGTCGCATATTTTGTTATTCGTAACTTATTCTCATATCTTATTCAAATATTATTCATAGAATTCTTTAGATTAACTTGCATAAATACACATCAATATTCTTTTTTTTTATGGTTTGAACATATCATAACTATTAATTTTGCATAAGTAATATTAATTTATAAATATTTCATTATTAATACATGTACAATTATTTTTATTACTATTATTACATTATAATTATTTATTTATCATTTTTTTATTATTTATCATTTATTTATTTTTTATTTTATAAATTATTCAGAATTTAGCTAAAATTCAAAATAGTAACATTAATTATTTAAATATTTATACTAAAGTAATAAAATTCATGTTGCAAGATGATAGTAGACAAAAAGTAGTATTTAAATATATATATTTTATTCAAAAAAAAAAGCATACTTTAACAATTCACTGAAATCACAACTATAAATGGCTTATTTATCTTCCATCGCTAATCCATAAGTTCAAATCAACTATTGAGGCTATTAACACAAAACATAGTATTTAAATTTTTAATTTTTAAAAATTATAATGCCAAAATAAATTCTATCATTTAGCAAGTTTAGTTCTGGATCTTCTTGACTATCTTAAATTATATCAACCAAGGAAACAATTTTTTTTTCATAAACTATAACCATCCCAAATCTAATCCTTCACTCAAAACATTAGGTCAAGACTAATTTGAGTTTGAAAAAATCTTATTGAACCGCAGCATATAGAACAAGTGCATCACATGTGATGATTAACATGCGAAGTGCATATTAAAAGTAAAAATATTTTTTTTCATATGTGACATGTGCACCATAACCCCTAGTGCAACCAGGCTTTTTCTTTGAGCTTAAAAAAAATAAAAAAAAGTTGAAAAAGTCTTGACGCATCGAAGCTGATGTGTACGACTCTGAAGATATCACGCACTGCATGCGCTTGCATGTTAAAGATAAAATTATTCTTTCTTGGCACTTACGCACGGTGCATGAAAATCATCGGATCGGTGCATGAAGATCAAAAAAAACAAAAAAGAAGTTTGCATGAAAATTAAAAAAAAAAAAGTCAATCCCAGCCCTTTTTTTCCGTCTTCTCCGCCGCTGTTTCCTCCTCCCCTGATTTCCCCTGCTGGAGCACTCTGCCGGCGGCGCTCCGATGGTCAGCCGACCACCCCCGATCCTCTTCTCCCTCTCGTCACTCTCACTTCTGCCTGGCCCTATCTCCCTTCCTCCAAATCAGAATGAAAGTTAAAACATGAACGAATGTCGGGGAGGAAGGTGATTACCTGGGGATCAAAGCCGGCGAGAGGGGAGGAAGAAGGCAGCTCGGGCCCGGAGAAGTCGACGCGAGCCGGGAATTAAATGGGGTTCGGACCCTCCGCCCCGAATCCCGTCTGCCGAGCACGCCGCCGCCACCGCCGGCCTGGCGGTGGCAGGACGCGGAGCGGCGCCCCGTGCGCGCGGTCGGGCGGTGCTGCCCACAATTGTCAAGAAGGGAAGGTGGCTTTGAGATTGACCACCGGGTGACTTCGGCGTCACAGTGAGGTAGAGATATATATTCCATCTTAGAAAGATTAAAAACTGGCATAGCGTTTAGGAAAAAGCTTAGGGATGAAGAAAGATTCTATGTACGGATTATTCTTTTTGACGTGGCTGATCCAACGTGAAGGAAGGAAACTGATAGAGCCTCTTCCGACTTGAGCGCCCAACATCCATACACGACATTGCTCTATAATGAAGAAGGAGAATAAGAGGGAGAAAGGATCACGTTACGTGCGTGAGTTTCCAAAGGCCATCTTTCGTCATTAATGTCCGATCGAGTCAATAGGTGGCTCTCTTTCTAGGCGACCCCTCTAAGGCAAACCTCCCAGCCCGCTTTGGCCTCGAGGGCCCTTCGGTTACGGCATATTATTGCCTTATTCTCTCTCCTGTATAAAGGCATTTATGATTGCTGTGTTGCTTCTCTCGGCTTCAACTTTGGCTTAGCCTCGGATTTGCAACTGCCGAGCTCCTTTAGGCCGTGAACAGTGTCATGCAAGTGTTCACCCTCGGTCTTTTCTGAAGCCCATCCACACAGCACTCTATAATCAAATGCTCTACGAGGGATAGTTGGCTTCAACTCAACATCATTTCCCCCCTCAACGGCGGTACCTTGGGACCCACACAACTAACTTTATCACCCATCACTGTCTGCGCAAGACAACCAAAAAGGTGACGTAGGGAACACGTCTGGCAAGCGCTGTAACGATCGGCCACGCCCTGCAGCCACCAACTCTGGTAGGACACGGCCTGCAGCTTGACACGTCATGTGGAGGTAAGCTCTATTGTGCTGCCATCAATAAATGTTCTGGCAAGTGATAACGCTCCGAGCCCACGGACTCCAGGCATCCATAAAAAGGGTAAGAGGGACCCCGACCAGGTAAGAACAGGTAACTGAACTCACTACACTCTTTACTCCCATTCTTCCCCACAGAGAGCACGGCTCTATGCCCCTCTCTTCTTCCCTCTTTCGAGCTTCCTCAAGCTCACGATCGTTGCCCAGAGCACTAACTTGAGCATCGGAGGGTCCCCGTCGGAATCTCCGGCCCCCGGGACTTGTTTGCAGGCACGCAGGCATGAGGAGCTCGCTGGAGGAGGCGATCGGACGCTCGCGGATGCTCGAGGACGGTGATCTAGCGTCAATACATTGGCGCGCCAGGAAGGGGAAGGGTCAGCGATGCTGGTTTGCATATCCTCATCCCTTTTTCATCAAAAGGGTGGATCATGAAGAGGGTGATGACAAGAATCCGGGAAGCTTTCACCAGTAACGCTGGAGGGCAACCTCAACAAACTGAGCAACAAGATGCTAGTTCTTTGTTCCACCATCACCACCAGTTCATGCCATTCAAGCAAATCACAGAGCCACCCTCACCCTGAAGATTCAAGCATTAACGGTAGTTGTTCAAAGGCTATGAGAGCGATATTCCATGGCCGCGTGGCAACAAGCTCAGGAGCAAGAGCAACCCCAAACTCAAGCTCAACGGCCATTTAAGGCTCAGGCTCGTTAGCCAGCAAGAGTGGCACTCCTTGCCACTCAAATCCTAACTCCTCAAGTATTTATGGGCATTTTAATCTCTTTCGGTAGTAAGCTGAGAGGTATTGTTGCAATTAATGCAATGAGGAAGATGAGGGCAAAAGGCTTTGACTGTGGACTTCAACTTTCCTCTCTCTCCTTTTCTCTGTTGCACCCAAAAACCAAACCGAGCCCAGGACCTTTTACGGATTTCGTTCTAGCTGCTCTCAAGCTTCAGCACCGAGGGCAATCAATCTCTTCAAAGAAAGAGCTAGGCAAAGGGCCCTCCCAGCAACTCCATCGGCCTTTTTACTCTCAGCAACGCCCTTGATGGACTCTCCCAGCCATTCGTCTTCAACGACCGCCAACTGTCAAGGCTCTCCTCAACGGCCTCCAGCTTTGTCCTGGTTTCTAGTTTCTTCCCGGCCACAGACATCTCGTCTTGGCCTCCAATGCAGAGGGAAGGCCCAAGTAAGGGCAACGACACCTCCAATCCAACTAACATGATTTCCTGGGGGGCAGGTCACCAGCGGACGAAAGTGCTCAAACCCGCAAAAGGAAAACATGGGAGCTACAAGAGCTAAGTACATTGCACTTAAGACAATTTTCTTTCATTAATACTTAAAAATCATGCAGGGAAGATCTACCTTGCATCAACATCCAAGGCCAACCTCGCTTTGGCATCCAAAAAGCCCTGGGCCAGCCAGGCATGAAGCCCAGTGTACCACTGGCAGAGCGATGTACCATCGGCTCTCAACAACTAAAGTCCGACTCCGGTCAGCACAAAAAGCCCTGGGCTAGCCAGGCACAAAGCCCAGTGTACCACTGGCAGAGCGATGTACCATCGGCTCTCAACAACTAAAGCCCGACCCCGGTCGGCACAAAAAGCCTTGGGCCAGCCAGGCACGAAGCCCAGTGTACCACTGGCAGAGCGATGTACAATCGGCTCTCAACAACTAAAGCTCGACCTTGGTCGGCACAAAAAGCCCTGGGCCAGCCAGGCATGAAGCCCAGTGTACCACTAGCAGAGCGATGTACCATTGACTCTCAACAACTAAAGCCCGACCCCGGTCGGCACAAAAAGCCCTGGGCCAGTCAGGCACGAAGCCCAGTGTACCACTGGCAGAGCGATGTACCATCGGCTCTCAACAACTAAAGCCCGACCCCGGTTGGCACAAAAAGCCCTGGGCCAGCCAGGCATGAACCCAGTGTACCACTGGCAGAGCGATGTACCATCGGCTCTGAACAACTAAAGCCCGACCCCGGTCAGCACAAAAAGCCCGGGTCCAGCAGGGAAGGCCTCGGTCGGCCCCAAGCTCCGGCACCATAAGCCCGGGTCTAGCAGGAAAGGCCTCGGCCGGCCCCAAGAGCCGGCACCATAAGCCCGGGTACCACTGGCAGAGCGACGAACCATCGGCTCTCAACAACAAGCCCGACTCGGCCGGCACTCAAAGCCCGATGAACCATCGACACTCAAGCCTGAAACCAGCTCGGCATCAAAAGCCAAAAACTGACTCCAACGTCGATATCAAATACATAGAGGCAATTTATTGCAGCCCCGCGGCTTTATTTCCGCTTCGGCCATCTTATTTTAGCCTCAACGGCCTTATTACAGCCTCAGTGGCTTGATCTCTGCCTCCGCAGCATTATTGCAGCCTCAATGGCTCCCTCTGTCTCAAGAGCATCATTGCGGCTTCATTGGCTCTTTGCCTCAACAGCATGTGGATGGGGACCCACATCCAAACTTCATGTCAAAAGTTAAAGGCCTAAAGTCAGGCGAGGATCAGCCACTTGGGAGGTGACGCCCCTTTCGCCTTGCTGCCTTGCTGAGGTGGGCCCGCTTCGTCTCAGGGGCGAGGGGGCATCTCATGTGGCTGATCAAACGCCATTAGAGAATCGTGAAGGAAGGAAACTGACGGAGCCCCTTCCGACTTGAGCGCCCCGACTTGAGCGCCCAACATCCATATTGCTTTCATAATGAAGAACGAGAATAAAAAGGAGAAAGGATCACGTTATGTTCGTCATTAATGTCCGATCGAGTCAATGGGCTGGAGCCTTTAATGGTGCATAAATGGTCATAATGGCTTGAAGAGCATTTAATGTAATGAAGTGTAGCGGGCATCTTGCCTTGGCTCTCTTTCTAAACTTCAAGGCCGACCCCTTTCTAAACTTAAGGCCGACCCCTCCAGGCCAAACCTCCAAGCCAGCTTTGGCCTTCGAAGGCCCTTCGGTTACGGCATATCTCTGGTCTCATAAAGCCACGTACACCACTTGCTCTAGGGCATTTATTGCCTTATTCTCTCCGCGTTCTGCCTCAACTCTTGCTTAGCATCGGACTTGCAACTGCCAAGCTCCTTTGGGCCGTGAACAGTGCCATGCAAGTGTTCACCCTCGATCTTTTCTGAAGCCCATCCACACCAGCACTCTATAATCAAATGCTCTACAAGGGATAGTTGGCTTTAACTCAACATCATTTCCCCTCTCAACGGCGGTACCTTGGGACCCACACGACTAACTTTATCACCCATCACTGTCTGCGCAGGACAACCAAAAAGGTGATGTAGGGAACACGTCTGGCAAGCGCCGTAACGATCGGCCACACCCTGCAGCCACCAACTCTAGAAGGACACGGCCTGCAGCTTGACACGTCATGTGGAGGTAAGCTCCATTGTGCTGCCATCAATTAATGTTTTGGCAAGTGATAACGCTCCGAGCCCACGAACTCGAGGCATCCATAAAAAAGGTAAGAGGGACCCCGACCAGGTAAGAACAAGTAACTGAACTCACTACACTCTTTACGCCCATTCTTCCCCACAGAGAGCACGGCTCTATGCCCCTCTCTTCTTCCCTCTTTCGAGCTTTCTCAAGCTCACGGCCGTTGCCCAGAGCACTGACTTGAGTATCGGAGGGTCCCCACCGGAATCTCCGGCCCCCGGGATTTATTTGCAGGCACGCAGGCACGAGGAGCTTGCTGGAGAAGGCGACCGAACGCTAGCGGATGCTCGAGGGCGATGATCTGGCGTCAACACTTATCATGTCCCAGTCCTCCACTTTCCTATCCTACAAAGAGATCTCAGCTTATATTGGAGCTTTTATGGTGAGATTTTCCTCCGAAAAGGGAAGAGAATTGAACTTAATAATAATAGATTTACTAACTTTAACGGAACTTTCAATAGCATAAACTCATATAAAAGACGGCACCTCGAGACAAGTTATCTGCGTAACTTCGGTTCAGCGTCTATCTTTTTTGTTTTTCCTCCTTATAAAATGAGAGACCAGTTGAAAGGGCTTGCAGGTAAAACTTGATGGAGAAATCGGGTGCTACGCTAGCCCTACTGGAAAGAAGAAGCTATCACTAGATTCATACATGTTAAGTAACCGTTATAGGTCCGGTAGCTTGAGCCTTAAGAGCTGCTTCCTTCTTCGCCTTATTATCCTTGTATTCCCCATAAGAATAGGATGCTAGACCCCAGAGGCAGAGCACGAGGGAGATGCCCTTCTCGCTGGTAAACTTCTCATGTAAGAGGATGGCAGCCATGACTTCTATCACGGGGATGAACACTGCAATGATGATTCCTGCAAGCAAGGTATTGACGCAGAAGATGACACCTACGGTGCCTAAGAAGAAGCACTGCCACGCGATTGCGCACCAGACGAGCACCACGTAGTACTTATCCTTCCCTAGTCCATACTGCCTCGCCTCCCTTGAAATAGCCTGCAAAATTTAAAAGATGGATGCGAATGAAATATTTCAATCATTTGATCACAATTCTAAGGAATTCAGAGGAACAAAACTACTCCACGCAAACATTTGAAAAATAACTAACTAATAGTAAGGAGCTCATAAACAATAAGTCCAAGTCCGCCCCAAACCCAATTCAACTCGAGCCAAATATATGAACCGGGACCTAGAGCATGATCAGGTCCTACTTCTAAATAAAATAAATTGCTATTTCTGAATTCGTTCAATGAAGCCATGAGCTGCATGCAAAAAGATATAATAACGACATAAAGGAACAAACTGTATTTCATGAGCAACTAACTTGAGCTCCATTTTGTTAACTGAGCTTCCACTTATAGGCAAGGAAACAATAATAACAAAGTATTAATTATTCAAGTTATATATATATATATATATATATATTCATTCTATTTGATTCAGAGTTAATTTTTTTTTTTAAAGATCAAATACGTAAAGATAGATGCGTGGAAATTTGGATGGGCCACATGGACACTGGATAACATTGACAAGATTTGCCCGGGCACTCAAGCAAGAAATCTCTCCAACCGGCATCAACCAGGCCTGCTGCAGCCATTTAATTCATGCTGACACGCTTTAGATGTCGTGCCTTGAAAGCACGCATGAGCCCAGAACCGGCACACGGCACAAGGCACAAGGAGCCCATCAACAACTGTCTTAATCTCTGATACGTGCTTGCCTAAAAGACTGTTTGTTTCTCTCTGGGCAAAGACCAAATTATCGATATAAAAGTATAAAACAGGATTGTTATAAGCCATCTACAACCGTGTTCAGATACTCAATTAAAAAAAAAAAAAAAAAAAAAACTAGTCATGGCCATTCGTGATTAGTATGACAATCTATTCAATCACATCCGTCATATCTATCATTGATGGTCATGGTTGATGAACCAGCCTCCTCTAGATTATAATATCTCCAGACGAAAGTTTGTTCAATAATAAGTTTTTAAAGGCAAGGCTAGCTGTAAATTTTCTAGAGTGTCTCTCTGTAAAGTCTGTCCAGTTGTTCCTTGGATTCTCCCTTCTCTCCACTTTACTCTTTGTTCCAACCTTTTCTAATCTTCCAAGAAGGTTTCTTTTGATAGTTACAACCATTTGCTTTATATATATATATATATGTGAGCATGGGAGTAAATAAAGTGCGTGCATTTGCTTCTTCTTTTCTTCAGATGTTTTTACCTGGAAGTCGTGGTTTGCCAGCATTCCAATGGTGCAGAAAGCTGTGGCAAAGAACCCCATGACCAGCTGCATCTCCATCACCAGGGTATACGTGACCACCTGCCCCGCCTTCCGGTACGTCAACTCCACCAGCGGCAGTATGAACCCGTAGAGCGCCGCCGTGCCCAGCGTCAGAAAGAACCCCATCAAGTACTGCCCTTTGCTCACGTTAGCCGGCCGGTCCGAGCTCGTGTGGAGGCCCAGCATCACTGCCCCCACGGACAGCAGCGCAATAGAGTTTATAGAAAAAACTGTGAACTTTTGCTTCACTATAAGGAAGGCAAACGAGGCCGTGAACACCAGTTGAGTGGAGATGAGAATCGCCGAGGTGGAGACGGGGAGGAAGGAGAGGCCATAGGCGTAGAGGAAGTCGTCGACGCCGGTGAGGACGCCGAGGACGACGCAGGCGAAGAAGAGGCGACGGCTGAGGAAGAAGACCTTGGTGGGCTGGCCAGGGGCGAGGCGGCGGCGGCGGTAGACGTAGGAGATGGAGAGGGGGAGGAGGATGAGGGGCCAGGCGCCGGTCTCGAGCCAGGACGAGAGCCACTGGCGGTGGCCGCCGTGGTGGAAGTAGAGGCGGGAGAGGAGCGGGCCGGCGGTGTCGCCGAAGGCCAGGAGGAAGCAGTTGAGGACGATGAGGGTCCTCTTCAGGCATTTGCTCATTTGAGGATCCTTCTGATGGTGGTTTTGCTGGCCTTCTACATCCATCCCGGTGAGCCTCAAAGTCCTCTCGTTTGTACTCCTGAAACACAAGAAAGAAAACTCTGTTATGTGTTGATTTTTTTTTTTTTTAAGGATCCACTTTAAACTAATCATCTTAGGCTAGGATGAAGGAATTTCACCATTAAATAACAACGTGCCACCGCTCTAGAGTTGCGGTCTTTTGGATCACCGCTCTAGAGAGTTGCCGCCTTTTGTGTACACCCAACTTTTTTGTGTCACCTCTCTAGAGAGCTGTGGTCTTTTGTGTACACCCAACTATTATGGTACGTGTGAGGTTGAATACTTATGCATCGATAACTTATTTTAAAATGATTCACTTAAAAGTAATCATCTTAGGTTTTGTTTGGATTTTTGAAAGAAAAAAATAAAAGAAGAAGAAAAATATATAGAAGAAAAAGTAAGGATTATTCTTTTAAAATGAAAGGTAATAAATATTATTATTTTATTTGAATAGAAAGAAAAAAAAAAGTTATGTGACAATTATACCTTTTTAGAGCAGAGAATGAAAAGTGAGAATGGAAGAATAAAGAATAAAAATGAAAAAATATTTTGATCTTTCAAAAAAAATATAACTAAAATATTTTTTTCTCTTTCAGCTTACCTTATCTTCGATTTAGGATTAACAAAAATGATTACTCTAATTCTTTTTTTTTTCATTTTCTTTTAAACAAAGTAACTTATGACCCTTTTTTTTTTTTTTTTTTTCCTTCGTTTCCTTCAATCCAAACAGTCCCTTAGCTAAGGACAAAGGAAATGCACCGTTGTTTAAGTTTCCTTCAATCCAAACAGTTCCTTAGCTAAGGACGAAGGAAATGCACCATTAAACAACGATGTGCCGCCGCTCTAGAGCTGTTGTGCTTTTTTAATATACACCCAAATTTTATGGTATGTGTGGGGTTGAAAACAGCTATGTATCGATATTTTTTTAAAAGTATTCACCTAAAACTATTCATCTTAGGCTAGGATGAGGGAAATGCACCATTAAGTAACAATGTGCCACTGCTCTAGGGTTGTGGTCGTTTATGTACACCGTATATATGGGATTGAAGAGGGATTAATCTTTGTTAACGATGGAAATGACGGAGAGTTGATCGTCGAGAGAAGAAGGCTATCAGAGCCTCCCTCCCAAGATTACACTCTAGACTATGGTGTTCAAGAAGGAAGAGTCACCAAAGAAAGAGAAAGAAAGAACTTTGTTTGTGCTGCTATTTCTTCTGTTTTTATCATTCAACAAAGTAGAGTTTTCTCTGATCCGCCACCTCAGAGCTATGACCCATATGAGAGAAATCTCGTATGGATGAATATCATGCATCTCCAACAGCATGCAAAGATTAATGTCGTCAATTATATCTAATATCAAACTTTGGTCATCTAGCATCCCATGTGTCTTACTTTGTGGACTTCAGCCATAAGCATCCACTTTATGGTGCACTACAAGGAGGACCCATCTCGATGCTTAATTCAATGGGTATGGGTGTTCAAAAACCACTTAATGGAACATTGGTATCATTATTGCATCTCAAAGCAGAGAGGATATTTGCGAGCTGTGGCCGTCGGCGCACCTGGGTGCGGTGGTTAGGAGCCATGGACCACCCCACATTGGTGGTGGAGGTGCAGGCTAGAACTAAAAATGAAACCACCTGCCACCAAGTATGAGAGCCTCCTTTGCGAGGCCCGAATGGACTAAACGTGGCCACTAGAGAAGAGTTTTAAAGAACCCATCAAGAAAGAAGCAAAAGACTCCACGTCGCAAGGAACGGAAAGGCGACTTAGATTACGATTGTTCATGCGAGTGATGGGAAAAAGTATATCAATTCCGCATTAATAAAAAGACAAAGTGTAGAGGTTTAAAAAATTGAGGAAAAAAAAAAAAGAGTCCAGTTGACAAGTGGAGTCAAATCAGTAGAGCAAAGCAAAAGGAGAGGACCTTCAATAGAATCATCTAATTCGAGAGGGTTTATTTTAAACCAATGATTAGGTCTGGATAATTTAGTAGATGTGGCGAGTAAAGGACTCGCGCATTAAAAATAATTAAATTAAAGGGAAAACAAAACTGAAAGCGAGAGAGGGAAGTTCACCCTTTCTCCGGAATTCTCTGCGTCCAGGAATTCAGGAATAGTTACTAAAATTTTTAATTGATTAATTTCTTCTAAGATATTCCTTTCTCTCTCCAATTATGTTACCAACCTTACAACGGAGGCCTGTGGGTTGGCAGATTGGAACAAAGATTTCTTGTATAAATGCCGAGAGACATTCTAGATTGGTGAGCTGGCACCCTCTACAGCCAAGTCTTTTTATAGTCATAAATATATGGTTTAACCTAACAATAATTAGTACAACGGAGGTTACCCAAAGAGTTATGCCATCACAAAATATAGTTTAAAGAAACACCAAGCTAGCATTTTATTCCAAGAATCTATAAGTGCTCCATTTTTTCTATGATTTATTCCCTTCAACAGGGACCCCCAATATCACTATGCTGTTCATTGTCCCACTTGATGAATCATCCAAACACTCCAAAAATATCAAGGAAAAAAAAAAGAAAAGAAAAAGAAAGTGGCTTGAATGGAAACTATGATCCTTTGTGATAACAAAGGATCTCATCCCGAAACACCTCATGACCATGGTGGTACAATTACAAATCATGGGCCACCATAATCAAGTGCAAATAGATAAGGCAAAAAAACTTTTTGTGCATCACATGGTGTAGAAATATGCATATTGCATGCGATGATTGATCCGTGCATATGGCATTCTCGTCGCATACGTGCAGTATACGTTTGTTCTGCATCACGTGCGGTCCACAAAGTCTTTTTTTTAAAAAGGCATGCGTTTATAGTGCAAAGGTGGGTTGTACTCAAAGCACCATGATGCTTTTAATATTTCATCTGAACAAAATTTAAAAATTTTGTAATACAATTTGAGAAGACTTGGATCTATTATCTATACTAGTTAGATGAATGATTGCTTGAAACCAAAAGAAAGGGCGGAAGAAAGGAACGTTACCTGAAAATAGCTTTTGGAGAATCTAATCCTTGAAGTCAAATTCTTGCGTTCCTTCAAGCCCCCTCCCTTCTGCTTGTTGGATCAAAAGCATAAATCAGACAGTTTTAAGTTACTTTCTGACCAGAGAGAAATAGAGATGATGAGAAATGGGCGAACAAGAAAGTCCCAAATACTAATCCTATTTTATAGTCCATCACATATATATTACAAGGGGTATTGTACCAAAAGTAAAATAGCTTTCCAACTTTTTTTTTAAAAAAAAAATTATTTTTTCATTTTTTTTTAGCAAAGAATTGTACCAAAAACAACAAGAACATAAGATTCTTGTAAACCACTGGTAAGAAGCATGGAAAGCATTATTATAGGGCCATGGTTAAATGGATCAGCAATGTGAGCAAATTAGTATAAAATCACTAAATAAAGTACTATTAAATATCTATTTAATTTGTAGTAAATATTGCAATGCATGAACTATCAAATATGTATAAATCTTTTGATAAAATTCATGCAAAAGATCTTTTTCTCCCTGTATAGCCTCCACCTATCATTTCTGCATGACCATTGCAAAGGTATGACCATTGATAATAATATAAGTTTAGTCCTTATATATTTAAATCTTATATCAAGTGTATACAAAGTTGTTTGTGTTATGGTAGTCATCTCAAGGCTCAATTGGGTGATGCAAAATTTATAGTATGATATGATTTAACCATTTTCATCAAGAGTAATCTAATGAAACACCATGATTTAACATTATGGCATGATAATAATATTGGTGTCACTCTTTTACGCATACATGTCAATTGCCAATGACTTCATACCCGCCTGTAGATATACTTGTTAGTTTCTCTGCCAAGCAACTTGAAAGACTCGACAAGCATGGAAAATTATCTTTCATTGACAGTGACCAAGATGTCAAATGCTTTTGCATTACATCTACGTTATCGCTTAGATTGATGTGGTATCCAAAGCATTAATTTGCAGCCTTCTATAAATGATGAACCCCTTTCCCTCCACCATGGAAGGATCAAAACTTGTCATGTGTCACAACTTGTATTTTTTTCCTTCTTATATTATTTTTAAGAAATATAATGGGAGGTTGCACTTTCAGGCAAATATTAGTTTGCCATAGGTGATGCGTTCCTACATTTGAACACCATGGTACTTCAGCAAAAATAAATATTAGAAGCATAATTGCAATGACTTTGCTATTTTGTACCACTATATTTTTCTTTTTCTTGCTTAAATATTAGTTGTTAAAAGTATTACAAAAATAATTGATATTCTTGTTATAAAAATTGCTATCATAATTTTTAGTATTAATTTAGTGATATTTAAAGAAAATGATACTTTTCTGAATCCATAATAAATTATCAAAAATTATAAAATCTGCAGCATTATTTTATTGGATTTTTTTTTTACATGGCTTTATATTAAAATGTCGACAAAGTTATTTAGAAATGCAACATTTCATATTACCATATTCTTCAATTTTATTTTTATTATATTTTTAATTTTTTCTAAGTATAAAATGTCCTAAACAAAAGCAAGAATTCTGAATATGTAATAGTATATAATATATTATATTGATAAATTATTTAAATATAATAATTTAATATGCAAGAAGGTCAAAAATATTAATAATTTTAAATTTAACATTTTTAATATTATTATACAAATATATAATATTTTTTAAAATATTAAATATTATGTTCATATTAATTTTAATATTAATATCATATATTATATTATATATTATATATAATATTAAATATTATATATTTATTGGAAAGATAAGCATGTAATCTAAGATTACCAAACTCAGATAAGCTTGGAATGTACCTTTCAAATAGAATTAAATAATTATGATTTATGATAATCTTGAATTACTAAAAATTAAATATTATCATTTAAATCATAATGCGTAATTGTTAAATATGATAATTTTGATGATAATCTTAAATTATCAAGATGAATAACCACCAACCAAATAGCTAAAGAAAGCTTTATTCCTTTGCAACCTTTGCCTAGGAATATTTGGTAGTGAAGTATCTCAGGCAAACTTCTAGTTGTCATTGAATGCAATTGGAATAGTAATTTACTTTAAACAAAGGACAAGAGATCAATGTAGTCATAGACTATCCGTCAAAATATATAATTTAATAGATAAGAGGAATCACTAATATACACCATCCAAACAAGTGTAAGAATATTGTACGATCTTAATTGCAAGGTATTCTATAGTCCATATTGATTGGAAGATGCTTATTGATGACATCTTTTAACCCAACTCTAAGAGGACATATGGCTGAATATAATTGAAAGTGGATCATTTTTCAACACTAAACAAGATGCTTGCAGCTACTAGCCACACCACCTAGATGCTCAATTGCTTGGCTGAAAATATACCTCGAGTCCTCGAACTTCACATGAAATTCATTCGGGTTCTTAAACTTTTGATTATTATAATTTAATTTGTTATATATTTTAAAAATATTATATTTTTAATGATAATTAAAATTATGCAATAGTTAGCATGTTACCATAACATAAAGATATAAACTAGTCGGTAAGGTAACATGTCGGTTATTTTTACGATAAAACTTAACATTTTTAAAATATGAGAGACTAAATTAAGGATCAAAATGAACTTTGAGGAAATATTTGAAAGCTAGAAGCATATTTGAATCTTTATGCGAGCTTTTATGGTTGAGGACAAGAATTTGATGCGATAAGGAGGAGGTTTTCATGGAAAAAGGAAGGTGAATTGATTGTTTGGTGGGAGAGAAAATATGGAAGGATATCTTTAATATGTGACTACATCATATTCTTTCTTAAGTTTCATTTAATACTAAAAGTTTTGCAAGGTATTTGGAGGTAAATAGATTTGAAAGAGTTATTGTAGAGTATATATGGATGTGCTTATTGTTGCTTCTCCTTTGAATATTTAGGTCATGTTTAGTTGCCATGCTTTCCTATGGAAAAAAAATTCACTGAAAAAGACTTTGATCCATTTAGTTGAAGTTTTGAATCTGATCCATGAAAAGCTTCATCACCAGACCAACCACTTTCTTGCAGTCATAAAGAAAGTGTCATCCCATGATATGGATGAAAAAGTTTTCCTAAAATCAGTCTATTTACCAAATGAGACCTTAGGGTGAGAAGAACAACATAATCTTTAGGAATTCAAAAGATTATTTGATAAAACTATTGATGCAAGCATATTTGGTACGTTACTAGGCAAGGGTTTTTAATCCTTGGTGAAACAGGAAATGTTCCTGCCGTCTTGTTTGGTTCGTGTGAAGGAAGAAAAAAAAAAAAAAAAGAAAAGAAAGAGAATAGAATTAAATGAGTTTTTAAAATTCCTACAAGAAAAATGGGCAGCTTAAGGTTTTGAAATCCGTCCATATATATCGGAAAGGAGAGAAACTTTTAAGGAAAAAAGAAGAAATAATGGGGAAAAAAAAGAAACAAAGGGAGAAAAAAAAAAAAAGAGAGAAAAGGAAAAAATAAAATTTGAAAAATAAAAGAAACAAGAAAATAAAAAAATAAAGAAATGACTGAAAAGAAAGAGAGTAATAATTGAGGAGAAAAAATGAAAAAAAAATAAATAAAAGAAAAATAATACAGGCGACATCCATTTCATAACAAAGACAAGATACTCGTCCTATTAGATTTAAACTTTTCTTCTTTCCTCCTCCTCTCCTTCTAATTCATATATTCCAATTAAACTCCAGCCATCTGGTGCTTATCTTTTCCTCCAAAAAGACAACAAGAACCGTTCCATTTCCAGCACCTTCCACTCATTTCAAAGGTCGCATCTCGACCCATTGGCCTGCGTACCTATAAAGCTAAGACAAGCTGATTCATTCTCTAGCAATGGCCGGCAAGCAAGCTAAGTTTCTTTTGAGTGGTTCCAAATCCTTCCCTAAAGACCGTCCAAGGCTCAATTTCAAAAGCGAGGGACCCATTGTAATAGGATAGAGAGGGCCACCAAAGGGACGGCACGCTACCAATAATATAAGATGAACAGTCCACAACGATCATTAAAACGAGTAAGAAGATTCCCGGTCCTTCTCTTATAAAAGTTAAAAAAATAAATAAAAATTTGCAAAGTGTTTACGTTCTCTAATCAAAGACTAATCAAACACCAAAGATTAATAATAAAAGAAAAACGATGTTGAATGCATTATTATTATTATTATTTTAAGGAATCAATAAGTATATATATAGTCTGATGAAATTTTTTGAAAGGGAATTGATTGTGTTAATCTTCTTTGATGGATGCAATCTATATACCAAAATCTTGCTGCTCTCTTGGTTTCGCTTTGCCTTGGACTCACTCTAAACGATTAACGATGCAATAGAATTAGAAGAAGGCTAGGATGTGCCGGGGCCGGCTGGGAAGTACCGGGGCCGCCTAGCTTAGAGACGTTAGGGGCCGGCTAGGAACGTGCCAGGGCCGGCTAGAGGAGCCGGGACTGGCTATAGCCGAGGTGGCCGAGCGGGACGAGGCTGATTGCTGAGGCCGAGGTGGGCCGTTGCAGACGTTGAGGTCAAAGTGGGCTGCGGCCGATGCCAAGATCGAGGTGGGACGCAGCCAACATTGAGACCGACGCCGTTGTCAAGGTGGGCCGTCCAAAAATTATTGTCTTTATTTTTCATGGGGTCAACTGGCCCCATCAATATTAAACCTTTGTCAATAAATTTATATCATCACTTGTGAATTAATCTCATTCCTTCATTAATGACATGGTATTTGGAAGAAAAAAAAGTTAGATTGAAATATGCTTTTGATCCTAAAAATTTTTCTTAAAATTCATTTTGATTCTTAGCCTTTCAATTATTACATTTTAGCTCCTCATAAACCCTGGATTCTTTACATGTTATAATTACGTAGAATCATTTAAAATTAATAAAATAATTATATATTATTCTAATGCAAACATATGGATCGATCGATAATTTTATGCATTAATTATTCATCAATTTTAATTTAATTAATATATTAAAATATTAAAAATATAATATTTTAAAGTACGAGAGGGCGAACTGCAATGACCAAAATTAAATTTAGAGTGATAATTTGAGAATCAAAGCCATATTCTGGTTAAAAATTTATAAACCGCACCTTCTGGACGAGGGATTCCGTGAAGATGAGCCACACCTTCCGCGAATATATTGGCTTCCGTAGTGCCCTTTCTTTTTTCTCTATATATATATATATATATATATATATATATATATATATGTTGGTCGGAGAGGCCCTTACCTCTATTTTGCCTTCGTTTTTATTCTATTTTTTATGTAATTTGGGTGATTTTAGCCCTTATCATTAATTATTTCATCAATTTTAATTTAATTAATATATTAAAATATTAAAAATATGATATTTTTAAAGTACGAGAGGGCGAACTGCAATGACCAAAATTAAATTTAGAGTGATAATTTGAGAATCAAAGCCATATTCTGGTTAAAAATTTATAAACCACACCTTTCTGGACGAGGGATTCCGTGAAGTAGATGAGCCACACCTTCCGCGAATATATTGGCTTCCGTAGTGCCCTTTCCTTTTATATATATATATATATATATATATATATATATATATATATATATGTTTGGTCGGAGAGGTCCTTACCTCTATTTTGCCTTCCTTTTTTCTATTTTTTTATGTAATTTGGGTGATTTTAGCCCTTATCCTTTAATTCTTTCAAAAAAAAAAAGGCCCTGAAAAACTTGGTCGGCCAATGATGTGTATGTTTTTCATTGCTCCAATGGCATAGAATTTTTTAAAGAAAAAAGATTTGTTGTACTATTTTTTAATATAGCAAGTACGTATCAATCGTGTGTATTGATGTTTATGCGATGTGTGTAGAGCCTGATGTGGTATTCCAAAGCTTAAATCCTAGGGTGGAGGTTTTTAGGCTCCACAGGGTTAAGGCTCAGATTGTTGGGTCTTGAGGGGGCTAGTCTATCATTGGGCTGGGTTTGGGCCCAAGGTGTGGCTTGGTCCAAGGGAGTTTTTTAGGGTTTATTATCCATATAATAAGGCACTGGTTCATGTGCGGTGCTGGTTTTATTTTGGTGGGGGGACGGGTTATATATAGTCATGTAACGATGATGATTTGGTAATGAAAAAGAAACCCTTTTCTCCCTAAAATAAGCTATCCCTCACCTTTTCTCTCTTATCCATGTCTTTCTCTCTTTTTCACATATAGATGCCCTAGATTCTAGGGTTTTATTGCTGCCATCTCTGCCCTAGTCATCTTCTTGGAACCTCCTCTCTCAATAAAGGAGAAGGAAAAACTCTAGCAGCACCTCCTTGGGCAGCGTCTCTTGATTTTCTGAATCAGATCTGAAGGTTCACGTAAGGAAGAAGAGAGGCCACGAGCCTCTATTACAATCTTGGGGTGCAAGAAACCAAAGAAAATCCTAGTTGATAATCAATCCGAGAAGATTACCAAGATCAAGATCCAAAATTTTGCTGTAGATTTTTAGCAGGGATATCATCTCGCTTCCGCATCTCCACACGACTTGGGGCTGATCGAATGCGTGCTATGCTCCAAGGGTAGAAAGAGACAAACCACTCTTCATTTGGTATCAGAGCCTCGGTAGTTTGGTGGAGAAAAGATTGGATCTTTGGCGTTTCTTGGTAAGATATCAAACCAAAATTTCTGCAGCAAGTTTAATTTTCTGTTTTTGCTGTGTGCATTGTTTCTTGGTTGGATATGGCATCTAGTAGCTTTAAATTCGATTTTGAAAAGTATGGTGGCAAGGGAAACTTCATCCTATGACAGCAAAGGGTGAAGGATTTATTGGTACAGTAAAGGATTTATAAGGTCTTGGTGAAACAAAGATCAGATAATGTAAGTGGTGAGGATTGGGAGGAGTTAGAGGAGATTGCATTTAGCACAATCAGGATGTGCTTGGCTGATCAAGTCTTGCCAAAGATTTGCACGCAGACCACGGCAAGAGGGCTCTGGGAAACTTTAGAGAATACTTACATGGGAAAGAGCATGACAAACAAGTTGTGGTTGAAGAAACAGTTGTACAGCTTGAGAATGCCTGAGGGAGGAGATCTTGTGGCCCATATTCAGAAATTCAATCAAGTGTGCTCAGAGGTGATGAGCCTTGATGTGAAGATTGATGAAGAAGACAAGACCCTATCTTGTTGTGTTCCCTACCCAGTTCATATGATGGTCTGATTACAACCTTGGTTTATAGGAAGGAGACCCTGAATTATGAAGAGGTTGTGGGGGTGCTGAGATCAAACCAGCAAAGAGAAAAGATCCACATGGGAAACTCTAACACAGAGGTACTTGCTGTAAATGAGAGGCAAGGAAGACCCTGGGAAAAGGTTAGAGGCAAGTCCAAAGGCAGATTTAAGTCTCGGGGCAAGCAGAAAGCATGGAAGTGTTACAAGTGTCATCAGATTGGTCACCTGAAGAGAAATTGCCCACTTCTGAAGAATGAGAAGGGGAAGGGCATTTCCAAGGGAGGTTCAACCAGCAATGGTGGTGCAAATTCATCTGAAGACAGTGAAGATGATGTACTGGTAGTTTCAGATGGGACCAAGAAGTGTGATAGTTGTTGGACACTTGACTCAGCCTATTCTCACCATTATACTTCGCATAGGGAGTGGTTTGCAACTTATGAAAAATCTGATGGAGGGAGTGTATGCCTTGGTGATAATCATCCTTGTAAGGTTGCTGGAGTTGGAAGCATAAGGGTGAGGATGTATGATGGGGTTATAAGGACTTTGACCAATGTCAAACATGTTCGGAGTTGAAGAAGAATCTAATTTCTTTGGGCTACCTGGAGAAGCATGGGTATGCTTTTGGAAGCCAGCCGGGGAGTGGATGTTTGAGGATAACCAAGGGTGCATTAGTGGTGATGAAAGGGAGAAGGTTGGAAAATAATCTCTATCAGATGGAAGGCTCAGTGGCCATAGATGGTGCAGAGGTGCTAGCAGCGGCACAGGAGGAACAGTTGGTCTATAAACTGTGGCACTATCGAATGGGACACATGAGTGATAAAGGGCTTATAGAACTCAGCAAAAGAGGTCTGATTCCAGCACTTAAGAAGGAGGACAATGACATATGTGAGCCCTGTATTTATGGCAAACAACATAGGGTGAGATTTGCCAGCAGTTCCAAGCAGAGTGAAGGTATTCTGGAACTAGTTCACTCAGATGTATGGGGACCGGCCCCTGTGTCAGCCAGAGGTGGGGCTAAGTATTTTTTGACCTTCATTGATGACTACTCCAGGAAGGTATGGGTATATCTGATAAGAGAAAAATCAGAGGTATTTGCCCGGTTTAAAGCTTGGAGAGTTGGTGTTGAAAAGGAGACAGGAAAACCAGTGAAGTGTTTGAGATCTGACAATGGAGGGGAGTATACAAGCAATGAATTCAGAAGCTACTGTGAGGAAAATGGGATCCAACGCCATTACACAGTGAGGATGACTCCCCAGCAGAATGGTGTGGCAGAGAGGATGAATCGTACATTGACAGAGAAGGCTAGGAGTTTGAGGCTGCAGGCATCACTGCCCAAGGTCTTTTGGGGTGATGCAATTATGTTCTCTGGTTTTCTTGTTAACAGGTCCCCTAATAGAAACTTGATGGAGGCATTCCAGAGGAGATCTGGAGTGGAAAGAAGGTGGAGCTTGGACACCTAAGGATTTTTGGTTGCCCAGCCTATGCACATGTGGAGGCAACTGAAAGGAGCAAGCTGGACCCAAAATCACAAAGGCTGATCTTCATCGGGTATCCACAGGGAGTTAAAGGCTATTTGCTATGGAGTTCAGATTCACAGAAGTGTATCATCAGTAGAGACATTATTTTTGATGAGAAGAGCATCTTGAAGAGGTCAGAGATTGCAGATGGAGCTGAAAAGGCTGAACAGGACAGCAGTGGACAGCATTGGCTGACAGGTGATGTACCTTCTACTTCTACTTCAAAACGTGCTTCTTTTGAGGTGGAGTTTGGTATGAATGTTCCAATATATGTAAAGGATCAGCCAGAAGAGCCATCAATCCTAAAGGAGGTGCAGGTGGAGTCACACACTTCAGCTTTGAGAGATGATCAAAGGGGTGTGGCACTACACAAGGCAAAGCGTACCATCATCAAACCTGCTCGGTATCGCATTGATGACATGATTTCCTATGCTCTAATCACTGCAAATGAAGATCCAGAGACCTTCCAAGAAGCCATGGAAAGTTCAGAAAGAGACTCATGGATGCAGGCCATGATGGAGGAGATGGAGTCCCTGGAAAAGAACAAGACATGGCAGCTAGTGGATCTACCTAGAGATGCTCGGGCCATTGGTTCAAAATGGGTGTTCACAAAGAAGGAGGCACCTTCAGAGCAAGGTGGAGTCAGATACAAAGCAAGGCTTGTTGCTAAGGGGTTCTCACAGAGAGAGGGAGTGGACTACACAGAGGTATTCTCTCCAGTGGTACGTCATGCTTCAATTCGTGTGTTGTTATCTCTCGTAGCACAACATGGTATGGAGTTGCAGCAGATGGACGTGAAGACGGCTTTCTTACATGGGAGTCTAGAGGAGAGGATATACATGAAGCAACCAGAGGGTTTCAAGGAATCTGGATTGGAAGAAAAAATGTGTCTACTAAAGAAATCGCTCTATGGTTTGAAGCAGTCACCCCGTCAGTGGTACAAAAGGTTTGACACTTTTATTTTGGGCCTTGGATTTTCTAGATGTGAACATGATACTTGTGTCTATGTGAAAATGTGGATGAGGATGATGCACTGTATCTCCTTCTGTATGTGGATGATATGCTCATTGCCAGCAGGAGTGTTGAAGCAGTGAATGGACTGAAATATGCATTATCAACAGAATTTGAAATGAAGGATTTGGGGTCAGCTAGGAAGATACTTGGGATGGAAATTTACAGAGATAGGACCAAGGGAATTCTACACTTGTCATTGGGTGGATATATTCACAAGGTGTTGGAGAGGTTTGGGATGGATAAGGCCAAACCAGTTGGAACACCTTTGGCTAGTCACATGTCTCTTTCTAAGTTACAGAACCCCCAGACAGATGAAGAGAAAGAGTACATGGAGAGAGTTCCATATGCCAGTGCGTGGGCAGCATTATGTATGCTATGGTGTGTTGCAGGCCTGACATAGCATATGCAGTGAGCCAGGTGAGCAGATTCATGGCGAACCCAGGGAAGGAGCACTGGAAGGCACTCAAGTGGATTTTGAGGTACCTTCAGGGAACTCGTGGACTTGGTCTAATTTTTGGGCAGCAAGATGGATCTAAGGAGAAATCTAATATCCCAAGTAAGTCATTAGGTCCATTGGAAGGATTTGTGGATGCAAATTTTGCAGGTGATCTGGATACAAGAAGGTCTACCACAGGGTATGTGTTCAGCATGTATGGTGGATTAATTTCTTGGAGATCAACCCTTCAACCTATTACAGCTTTGTCTACAACAGAAGCTGAGTATATAGGGATTACAGAGGCTGCCAAGGAGGCTCTTTGGTTGAAGAGACTCATCATGGAAATGGGGGTGAAGCAGGGTACAGTATTGCTACACAGTGATAGTCAGAGTGCCCTGCAGTTGGCTCAGAACCCAATCTATCATGCACGCACAAAGCATATAGATGTGAGGTATCACAGATCAGAGAATTGGTGGAAGAAGGTGAAGTGGAGCTGGTAAAAGTTCATACAAAGAAGAACCAGGCAGATGCACTTACGAAGACTCTTCCACGGGATAGCTTTCTCTCATGTGTGACACTGATGGGTCTGAGGGAATGTGCAGATTTTTCAGCAGCTTTGAAGCACCAAGGTGGAGATTGTAGAGCCTGGTGTGGTACTCCAAAGCTTAAATCCTAGGGTGGAGGTTTGTAGGCTCCACAGGGTTAAGGCCCAGGTTGTTGGGTCTTGAGGGGGCTAGTCTATCATTGGGCTGGGTTTGGGCCCAAGGTGTGGGCTTGGTCCAAGGGAGTTTTTTAGGGTTTATTATCCATATAATAAGGCACCGGTTCATGTGTGGTGTTGGTTTTATTTTGGTGGCCGTCATGGGGACGGGTTTATATAGTCATGTAACGATGATGATTATAGATGAATGAAAAGAAACCCTTTTCTCCCTAGAATAAGCTATCCCTTCTTTCTCTCTTATCCACTCTCTCTTTTCACATATAGATGCCCTAGATTTCTAGGGTTTTATTGCTGACATCTCTGCCTAGCCATCTTCTTGGAACCGCCTCTCTCAAGGAAGAGAAGGAAGAAACTCTAACAGTACCTTCTCCTTAGACAGCGTGTCTTGATTTTCTGGATCAGATCTGAAGGTTCACGTGAGGAAGAAGAGAGGCACGACCCTCTCTTACAATCTTGGGGTGCAAGAAACCAAAGAAAATCCTAGTTGCTAATCAATCCGGGAAGATTACCAAGATCAAGATCCAAAATTCTGCTGCAGAATTTCAGCAGGGATATCATCTCGCTTATGCATCTCCACACGACTTGGGGCTGATCGAATGCGTGCTATGCTCAAGGATAGAAAGAGGACGATCACTCTTCAATGTGCACAAGATTTAATAAATGCTTTACATGCAGATGATTAATTTGTATAATCAATATATACTTGCTACGCTAAAGAATAATGCAGCAAGATTTTTCCTCTCTTCCTCGCTCAACGACGAAGTGATTCAAAGCCACCAGTGCTTCTTTGACTTCTGCTCCACAAGCCGGGCTGATGCAGTGGATAGGCGAAAGTTTGCGAACAAATTTAAGGCCACAGCAACTAAAGGACAGCGTTTTCGTCTCCTTTACTATTTTCCTTTTTTTACTGCTGTTGATGTACTGTTGATGAAAAAACGGAAGCGAGATATAGAGACGTCAGCCATTACGAGTTAGAGATTCTCCCTGTATTCCTCTTGTCACTATGAACCATGCATAGAAGCTGCACTCAAACCAAATAATGAAGGGGTGGGTCCAAGTATCCCACAAAGCAACTGATAAATTAGGTGGTTGATTTATTTTACGGACACAAATGGATCCCTATCGTGATTATTTACTTGATACATAAAGTGCATATGATTCTTATTAATTATTCTTTGAGACGGTGTTGTTTATGAGTTGTTTTGAGGGAGAGGGAATTGGCCTTTTAAAATATTCTTAGCTGCCAGGTGCCTAGACCAGTTCGCAGGCTCAAACTTGATTTCTTCGATGAATAGGGTTTGATTATAATTTAGACATTTACTTAATCCCTGATAACTTCTTATCCACACACAAACTCAATTACAACATTAAAGCAATAAGATCCCCGAAAGTAGGGCATTCTTTGGTACATTTGGAGCACATATATAGATCAGCTCAGAGCAAAGTCATAACCTCAAAAATGAGCTCATTATGCATTCATGATTGCTTTGACCTATATATTGAATACTAAATGAGGTTTAGAGTCATTGTGGGCTCTACACTGTTGGCCTAAATGATATAGCTTACGTGATTCCCCTCTTACATAAGACTTCCATGCTCATATGCCATCCTTCTCTAGACCTTTACCATGGTAAGACGATATTCAGAACTTAAAACATATCACATGTTTAACCAGTCTCGTATTTGTAAATTTATACATATGTTCTTATCTCTAAGTATCATAAGGAGGTTGCATCCAATGCATTGATTAATAAAATCTCTATGTGTGTACTCAAGCTAAAGGAATGGATCGATCGAGGAGCATTAAAGCTCACTATGGTTCTGGCTGTTTTCAGGCAGGGTAGAAGTGAAGGGCATCTAATATCATCTCCGCTAACCTTCCACCACTTGCCATGTACCAGCCTGTTGATAAGGTGCTGATTTAGAATGCCAGCAGCACCACATGTTGCCATTGACCAGGTCTTAATGTTTGAGATGACAAAAGAGAGCTGAAACCCGTGTATAAATTGGCTTGCCACTAAATTCCAATGAATTGCTGTCCAATTCATCAACAGCCAGTACCTCAACTTGTTGGTGCTCCTCTTTTTATCTGAAAGTTATCATATAAATGATCACCATCCCCTGAAAAAAGTTAGAAATAAGAGTTAATCTGATCTTCTGATAGATCAAAGCATAGAGAGATTCTATCCAATGAGGGGAACCAAGTGACCTATATTTTATGCCAACATTTCAAATGTTTCCAAGGACCGGTGGATGAAAAGAATCTCAGCAAGGAAGAATTAAAAGATTATTGCCATGCCTCAAACCTAAGAATGAATTTAGAAGGTGGTAACCCATCGCATGCTAGGCATGCAAGGCATTCAATAACAGAAACAAATATTAAATGAAGGGAAACTTAACTAATATACCATAAAAAACAATTACATTCTTAGTACAATTAAAATAAAACAGATATTTGAAATACAAGAAAATTTTAAATTATAATTTTTTATCTAAGCTGGCAGGAGCCTCATTCTACTTATATCCTTGGCTCTGAAAAGCATCAATAAAAGTTTAATGAACTCACACTAAATAAGTAAGCCTAATATAAATATATCATAATAACTTTAAAAATATAGCATCACTTAATAAGTAAACATAATAAACATATCTTAATAACTTCAATAATATAACTAATCATGATTCACTTACTTTCTTATTCTTATATCCGAACATGCATGTCATCTTATTATCTAATGTTACTTATATTCTTAAAATATGATAAAAATTATATTCATACATTCTTAAGATATGTTGAAATCATGTCATATTATCTCTCAAAATATAGTTTCTGATTTTTCAAGTCATTACAACCAAAATTCACTATCATTAACATTTACATTTCATCTTATTACGAATAGACCATGATCACACACTATAACTACATATATCACTGTGACAAAACCAAACATCACATATAATGCCTATGAGTGAAGGTCGAACAGTATACCACATATGAGATTCTTATATATATATATATATACATATCCCGTAAAGGAAGGGTCTTGGTACAAAAAATCATGTCATTAAGTCATTATGTTACATAACAAACACCACATGGGATGTACCAAAAATCATATCCCTTATGAAAGGGTCTCAATACCAGAAATCATGTCATCAAGTCATTAATAACAAAAAAAAACATCATATGAAGTGTATCTTTCATAGATATCTCTTTGGAGAAAGGGTTCCAATATCAGAGATCATGTCATTAAGTCATCAAATCATATCATAGTGGACCGTAGGTTGCATATTTTGTATTCGGAACTTATTCTCATATCTTATTCAAATATTATTCATAGAATTCTTTAGATTAACTTGCATAAATACACATCAAATATTCTTTTTTTTTAATGATTTGAACATATCATAACTATTAATTTTGCATAAGTAATATATTTATAAATATTTCATTATTAATACATGTACAATTATTTTTATTACTATTATTACATTATATTATTTATTTAGCATTTTTTATTATTTATCATTTATTTATTTTTTTTATAAATTATGCAGAATTTAGCTAAAATTCAAAATAGTAACATAATATTTAAATATTTATACTAAAGTAATACAATTCATGTTGCAAGATGATAGTAGACAAAAAGTAGTATTTAAATATATATAATATTTTATTCAAAAAAAAAAAGCATACTTTAACAATTCACTTAAATCACAACTATAATGGCTTATTTATCTTCCATCGCTAATCATAAGTTCAAATCAACTATTGAGGCATTAGCACAAAACATAGTATTTAAATTTTTAATTTTTAAAATTATAATGCCAAAATAAATTCTATCATTTAGCAAGTTTAGTTCTGGATCTTCTTGACTATCTTAAATTATATCAACCAGGGAAACAATTTTTTTTTCATAAACTACAACCATCCCAAATCTCATCCTTCACTCAAAACATTAGGTCAAGACTAATTTAAGTTTGAAAAAATCTTATTATACCGCAGCATACAACAAGTGCATTACATGTGATGATTAACATGCAAAGCATACATGTCAAAAGTAATAATATTTTTTTTAATCTTGACATGCGCGCATCAATCATAACCATAGTGCAACAAGACTTTTTTCTTTAAGCTTAAAAAAAATTTGAAAAGTCTTGCAGCATTGAAGCTGTGTACGACATGAAGATTGATGCGCACTGCATGCACTTGCATGTTAAAGATAAAATTATCCGCTTTGGCACATACGCACGGCGCATGAAAATCATCGGATCGGTGCATGAAGATCAAAAAAAACAAAAAGAAGTTTTTGCATGAAAATTAAAAAAAAAAAAAGTCAATCCCAGCCCTTTTTTTTCCGTCTTCTCCGCCGCCGCTGTTTCCTCTCCCTGATTTCCCCTGCCGGAGCACTCTGCCGGCGGCGCTCCGATGGTCAGCCGACCACCCCGATCCTCTTCTCCCTCTGTTCACTCTCACTTCTGCCTGGCCCTATCTCCCTTCTTCCAAATCAGAATGAAAGTTAAAACATGAACGAATGTCGGGGAGGAAGGTGATTACCTGGAGGGGAATCAAAGCCGGCGAGAGGGGAGGAAGAAGACAGCTCGGGCCCGGAAGTCGACGCGAGCCGGGAATAAATGGGGTTCGGACCCTCCGCCCCGAATCCCGTCTGCCGAGCACGCCGCCGCCACCGCCGGCCTGGCGGTGGCAGGACGCGGAGCGGCGCCCCGTGCGCGCGGTCGGGCGGTGCTGCCCACAATAATTGTCAAGAAGGGAAGGTGGCTTTTGAGATTGACCACCGGGTGACTTCGGCGTCACAGTGAGGTAGAGATATATATTCCATCTTAGAAAGATTAAAAACTGGCATAGCGTTTAGAAAGAGCAGAAAAAGCTTAGGGATGAAGAAAGATTCCATGTACGGATTATCCTTCTCATATCCCAGTCCACCACTTTCCTATCCTACAAAGAGATCTCAGCTTATATTGGAGCTTTTATGGTGAGATTTTCCTCCGAAAAAGGGAAGAGAATTGAACTTAATAATAATAGATTTACTAACTTTAACGGGACTTCAATAACATAACTCATAAAAAGACGGCACCTCGAGACAAGTTATCTGCGTAACCTTCGGTTCAGCGTCTATCTTTTTGTTTTTCCTCCTTATAAAAGGAGAGACCAGTTGAAAGGGCCTGCAGGTAAAACTTGTGGAGAAATCGGGTGCTACGCTAGCCCTACTGGAAAGAAGAAGCTATCACTAGATTATACATGTTAAGTAACCGTTATAGGTCCGGTAGCTTGAGCCTTAAGAGTTGCTTCTTCTTCGCCTTATCCTGTATTCCCCATAAGAATAGGATGCTAGACCCCAGAGGCAGAGCACGAGGGAGATGCCTTCTCGCTGGTAAACTTCTATGTAGAGGATGGCAGCCATGACTTCTAATCACGGGGATGAACACTGCAATGATGATTCCTGCAAGCAAGGTATTGACGCAGAAGATGACACCTACGGTGCCTAAGAAGCACTGCCACGCGATTGCGCACCAGACGAGCACCACGTAGTACTTATCCTTCCCTAGTCCATACTGCCTCGCCTCCCTTGAAATAGCCTGCAAAATTTAAAGATGGATGCGATGAAATATTTCAATCATTTGATCACAATTCTAAGGAATTCAGAGGAACAAAAGTTACTCCACGCAAAACATTGAAAAATACTAACTAATAGTAATTAGGAGCTCATAAACAATAAGTCCAAGTCCGCCCCAAACCCAATTCAACTCGAGC
>UESW01001595.1:367247-408601 GCA_900491605.1 Calamus simplicifolius | reverse complement strand
AGGTAAACCTTTAACTAAATCCATTTTAATTAGTTTTGAATAAGGTGTGTGCTTGCATGACCTAATCTACGATGCCACAACCAACTAATATCATTTATGTTAGCATTGTCAGCAATTAGCAATGACTACTCTTAGAATTTTGTCTAGTCAACTAAGTATACATTGCCATGTCTATAACCAGTAAAAACAATGCTATCATCAATAGAATTAGTTACAGTGCATATAGAAGATTTAAAATGAAACATTAAAGTTTTTATCACATAATTGACTTATGCTAATTAGATTATGCTTCAAACCATTAACATAAAGTACATTATCAATTATATGGATGGAGTTATGCGAACTTTACCAAGGCCCAAAATTTGACCTTTACCGTTATCGCCAAATGTCACAACTCCACCTTTCTTTTCTTCTAGGGTGATGAATTCATCTTTGTCACCCGTCATATGTCTTGAGCAGCCGCTATCAAGATACCACTTTTCTTTGATCTTTTGGCTACAAGACATTCCTGCAATATAATCAAACTTTATGCTTAGGTACCCAAGCTTTCTTGGGTCCTTCATGGTTAGCAGCAATAAAAATTGTTCCTTTCGGAACCCATATTTTCTTAGCTTTAATATTTAATTTCTTGTTGTTCTTAAGGTTTTGCATTCAAAGGATTTGTGTCCTTTTTGATTACATTTAAAACAAGTATATTACTTTGGTTGGCTTTTACAAAAATATTTTTTAAGATTTTTGTTTTCTTAAAGTGTTATACCCTAAACCAGCTTTGTCAAAAACAGCTTTTTGACTATCTAAATCATTAAGTTTAGTTGAACTTAAAGTGAATTTCTCAACAATGTCTTTATATTTTTAACTTCTTTCTTTAAACAATCATTTTCATTTGAGATTGATTCTTTTTCTTTAATTAATTTTTCATTTCAGATTTCAGCTTATGAGTAAAATCATTTTCTTCATTAAGAGAAGTTTCTTCTTTATCTTTTAAATCTTTAAGTACAAGACTTTTCATTTTTCTTTAACTAATTTAAGTTTTCAGTTTTCAAAACTTATATTTCTTTTTCAAATTTTAAAATCAATCATCAAGTTCATTGAAAGCTTCAAACATTTCATCAAATGTAAATTCATCATCGGGGGTTTCGGAACTTACCTCGTCATTGTCGTCGTCGTTGGCCATGAAGCAAATATTTGCAACCTCTTTTGTTCTTCTTCTTCGGAAGAAGATTCATTGCTGTCAGTCCATGTTGCAACATATGCTTTCTTCTTTTTCTTGAAGGTCTTTTTCAATTGTGGACAATCATATCGATAATGCCCCGGTTTCTTACACTCATAACAGATCAAGGGGTCTTTCTCTTTGTCCTTGTCCTTGTCTTTCTTTTCTTTTCCTTTTCTCCTTCCATTTATTTCCAAATTTCTTTTTGGAAGGGTTTCTTTTTCCTCATAAATCTCCTGAATTTCTTGGCCAAAAGAGCAGTTTCATCATTATCTTCATCACTATCATCACTGCTGCTCTCTTCCACTTCTTTTGCAGCCTTTAGAGCAATGGTTTTCTTCTTTTTGTTTCCTCCTCAATATGCTGCCTCATTGTCAATTCGTGGGTCATGAGAGATCCTAGAAGCTCCTCTAAGGGTAGTGCATTGAGGTCTTTGGCTTCTTGGATTGCTGTGACTTTTGCTTCCCACGATCTTGGCAATGACCTGAGAATTTTGCGAACAAGATCAGCATTAGTATAAACTTTTCCTAAGACTTTTCAAACCATTCACAATATCAGTAAATCTAGTGAACATGCATGTGATGGTTTCAGTTTGTTCCATTGTGAATAATTCATATTTATGAACCAAAATATTTATCTTTGATTCTTTTACTTGGTTTGTTCCTTCATGTGTAATTTCCAACCTATCCCATATTTCTTTAGCGGAATTACAAGTGGAGATGCGGTTGAATTCATTTGAATCTAAGGAACAATATAAGATATTAATGGCTTTGGCATTAAGTTGAGCCATTCTCCTATCATTATCATTCCAATCCCTTTCGGGCTTTGGAACAATAGTGCCATCAATAAGGTGTGTGGGTGTACTAGGTCCATTTAATATAACACCCCAAAGCTCATAATCAGAAGCTTGAATGAATATCCTCATTCTAGCTTTCCAATAAGAATAGTTTGAGCCATTAAAAAGTGGAGGTCTATTCGTAGAATGACCTTCAGCAAAACTAGAACCACTTTGTGTTGCCATAATGACCTTTAGCTCTTGATCGTGAGATCAAACTCTAAATGAGCACTATGCTCTGATACCAATTGTTGGCCCAGATGGCAACCCAAGAGGGGGGGGGTGAATTGGGTTCTTAAAAATTTAAGACTTTTTAATTTATTGATTAGTTAGCAAGATGTGCAAGTGAGATTAACTAATAAGCAAACAAGCAG
Source organism: Calamus simplicifolius (assembly GCA_900491605.1). Classification (NCBI taxonomy): domain Eukaryota; kingdom Viridiplantae; phylum Streptophyta; class Magnoliopsida; order Arecales; family Arecaceae; genus Calamus; species Calamus simplicifolius. The sequence continues at coordinate 406,182 of UESW01001595.1, read as the reverse complement.
TTAAAAGAGAGATAGAGATAGAGAAAATAACACGGCAAACACAAAAGTTTTATAGTGGTTCGGTGTATCCAACACCTACGTCCACTCCCAAGATCACTTGGGTCCACACTATAATCACACCGATTACAGCGAGTTGTTTTACAAGATCACAACTCAAACTTGTTGTTTTCACCGGGATCACAACGAACCCAGCTGGTTTTGCGGGCTTACCAGCACAAAACCCTACACGTTGTTTTGCGGGCTAACAACAAACCTTACTCGTTGTTTTCACGGGATCACAACGAACCACAACACTCCGGCTTGTAACGAGGTAAACCTACCTCCACTGATTCAATCCACTGATTGAACCAGTAACCAAGTGAAATCAAAGTATTTTTAACAAAGATGCTCCTTCTTGAGCAGATATACAAATTTAAGAATAAATAAAACTAGGGTTAGAAACGCCTGATGGTTTTCCGGATGATTGCAGCAATGGCTTTCTCCCTTTTCTCCTTGAAGAGTTGAATCGATGCCTCAGCAAGATTCCTCAATCGTTGATAAGCTTTGGAGAATGTGTTGCCTCTTTTTGAACTTGGGAATGGCTGAAGCTTTTGCACGTTGGATTGCTTTTTGTCTTCCTCTTGAGCTTTGAGAGTTGATCAAATGATGCACACGAATCTCTCTCTCAAATGCAAAGATTGAATCTCTCCTTGAATCAAATGATTCTACAATACTCTCAGTTTTCCCCTTTTTGATATTCAATAGGTCTCACTATTTATCTCTATCTTTTTCAATCTCACTTTTCTATTTGAATCTGGCTCCTCTATTTATAGATCCTGAAAAGATATAGCCGTTAGACACAGTAAAAATAGCCGTTGATTCAAAATATTACCGTTGGTGCTGATGTGTCAACTCAAAAATTACCGCCCAGATTCCGGGGAGTCGGCTCGAGTACTGTGCGAGTCGACTCGAACACGCGAATCCAGAAACGCACCAAAAAGAGAGTTTTCAGGGGTCGACTCGCGAAAAGCTGGGAGTCGACTCGGGACTTTCAGGGGTCGACTCGCGAAGAGCTGGGAGTCGACTCGAGAGGCACTCAAAAATGAGTCTTTCTGCCGTCTGAGTCGAGTCGGCTCGCACAGTCATGAGTCGGCTCGAGAAAGTTCAGGGGTCGACTCGAAACTCTCGAGTCGGCTCGGGACTGATACAAAAATCAGAGAACATTCTGATTTGCTTTGAAAATCATCCCAATCAATTTTGAAATATAAATATGACTTGAATAATGTTGATTTAACAGTAATGCTCAATTTCAAAGCATTTTCATTAATTCATTGATCTTTAAAAGAGTGGTATAAAAAATCATTTTTGAATTCAAAAGTATAGCTCACTGAAACATATATTCAATTGATTCAAAAACTCATTACACATTAACAGTTCATAGTTTCCAATTTGAAATTGCTCATAGTAAGAATATTTCATTGATTGACTTAACATGTTCATAGCCTTTTAGAAAGTGAAGTAATGTCTTTTGGAAATCATCAAATCAATAAGTTGGGGCAATTATGTTTCAATAATTTCTCAACACTCCGGTTGATTGTTGATCTTTCTGGCGAGCTCGTCTAGTCGTCAGTTGTACTCGTCCAGGCGCTCCTCTACCTGACGGTTGATCATCGGGGCCCTCCGAGGTGGCTCGGAGGATGATGAAGAGGAAGAAGAAGGAGAAGGATGCGGAAGGTGGGACTTTCGCTTTGGTTCCTCTTGGCGGCGCGGCTCCAGAGGAAACTTGCTCGAGTCACAATCAGGAGACCGTGGCCGCTTGGGAGGCTCACGGCGAGGCTTCCTAGGGGAAACCTGATGACGACCAGCCTCTCGCTGAGGAAACCCTTCCCTTGCAAACTGTTGACTTGCAGGGGGGCGGTTTGGTGCTGGCTGGCCACGGACTACTGCTGCTGAAGTCCGTGGACCATGGCAGTGAGAGTTTGGACTTGTTGAGTGAGAGCCGCCAACTGTTCCGCAGCTGGGGTAGCCGCATCTGGCGGCGGATAAGTGGAAGAAGGATCAGCGGCAGGGGGATTAGCTTCCTGCTGTCGAGCCGGCGGGGGAAGCCCCACCGGACAGCTGATGGAAGCATCTTGAGCTCGTGTCACCACCACGGCTCGATGAAGAAAGAAGAGGGGGTAAGAGTTCGCCGCTAGGTATCGTAGAAAACTAAGGAAGCGCCTTTTCTCCCTTCCTGGCGCGCCAATCTGATGACGCCCGATCACCAGTCTTGAATGTTGAGAAAAGAGAGCTGCTGAATCAATGGATCCTCGTCGAGCTGGATGGCCTGCAAAAAGTCCTAAGATCAGAGGGGTTCTCCGGTGAGGACCCTCTGACGCTCAAGTCAGCAACCGGTGTCACAGCTGAGGAAGAGCTCAAGCGAGCCCTTTTTGGATGAGAGGAGTTCGCCTCCCAGAAAAAAGGGAATCCCTCTCTGGGTGGTAGAATAACAAGTGTGCAGGTTCGCCTTGCACACCTGGTCCTTGAGGGGACTTACCTTTTTATAGGCGGTTGACGCTTGCATGACCACTTGGAATTCCGTGAGAGAGGAATGTCTGTGGGGTTCATGGGGGTTGCGTGAATCTGGGCCGGTTGGTGGGTCATGTCCCATCGAAGAGGAAAAAATGGCGGTTGGTGAGTCAAGTCCCATCAGTCAGTGGAGCTGGCGGGTAGTTAGGTCTGGTCCCATCAGAGGACCGGCCAGTGGGTTGTTGGACCTGGCGATGCTAGACGGCGCAGGTCAGAAGGATGATGGCTCGAGCGGCTAGGACCGCCCTGGGACCGGCTTAGGAAGGTCGGGGTCACCCTGGCTCCCTTGGGGACACCGAGGCCGAAAGGCTCGGCCGACCTGGAGATGCCGAGGCCGAGCGGGGCCGACCAGAGAAGGTCAAGGCTGACTCGGCCGACCTAGAGATGCTGGGGCCGAGCGGGGCCAACCATGGAAGTTCGGGGCCGACTCGATCGACCTGGAGATGCCGGGGCTGAGCGGAGCCGATCAGGGAAGGTTGGTGCCGACTCGGCCGACTTGGAGATGTCGGGGCCGAGCGGGGCTGACTAGGGAAGGTCGGGGCCGACTCGGCCGACTTGGAGATGCCGGGGCCGAGCGGGGCCGACCAAGGAAGGTCAGGGCCGACTCGGCCGACTTGGAGATGCCGGGGCCGAGCGGGGCTGACTTAGGGAAGGTCGGGGCCAACTCGGCCGACTTGAAGATGCCGGGGACGAGCGGAGCCGACCAGGAAAGGTCGGGGCCGACTCGGCTAACTTGGAGATGCCGGGGCCGAGCGGGGCCGACCAGGGTAGGTCAGGGCCGACTCGGCCGTCTTGGAGATGCTGGGGCCGAGCGGGGCCAACCAGGGAAGGTCGGGGCCGACTTGGCCAACTTGAAGATGTCGGGGCCCGGGCCGCCTTAAGCTTTTGATTTTGCCATAATTACCCTTGCAGCTATATTAGCCGCATCAGCTCACATGTTTTTATGAAGTCTTAACTACTTGACCAATCAGGTGCACATCTAAGTTCGCCGTTCAGACTTTACTTCCAACTTGACATAAAAGATGATGACTATTTCCTAACCGTCCACATGTCCCTTCCAACGATAACAATCTGAGACCTTGTAGCAGCATGTATGCCTCAACTGATTTATCTTTTGCTACAACAATAATCGGCGGCCTAACTTTTGTATATATGTCCAACACCCCTTAATTCATCTTTTATTGCAACAACCTAAGAATTCACAAAAATTAATCAAAAACATATTATTTAAATTTCTTTACTTTTATATATATATAAATAAAAGATAGATTTTACTGTATTTCGATATAGTCAAGTTTAAACTTGATTATTTTTCTTATCTTTGAATTCACACAGTGTGCGAATACCAAAAATGAAAAGAATGAAAAGGTAGGGTAACTTCAGAATTCATATGGATGCAAGGAGATCAAAAATAATCAAATCTTGAACTTAGTTATTTTTGAATATAATTAATTATATGTTATGTGTGTATGTATGTATACATATATACATTTGAATGTATGTATATTTGTATATATGTTTATATATACATACATGTATGTATGTATATATGTGTAATATATATATATATATATATATATATATATATATATATATATATATATGTATGTATATGTATGTATGTATATGTATGTATGTATATGTATGTATATATATATATGTATATATGTATATATATTATATGTATATATATATATGTATATATATGTATATCTATATATATGTATATATGTATATATATATGTATATCTATATATATATATATGTATATATATGTATGTATGTATGTATATATATGTATGTATGTATGTATGTAGGTATGTATGTGGAGAGAGATGCAATGTTGTGGAACTAAATATTTATATATATTATATATGTATGTTTTTTTGAAGTTTGGTTGAAAGCTGAACTTCAATTACATCCCTTCTTCTTGACGCTCCCATTCAATGCTTTTAGGCTTTTATTAATGTCCCGATACTTTTGAACTTACTTTCATTTTCGATATTACCTGCATACGGTAAGAAGTATGATAGAAAAAGCCCTAAGAAATCCTTCGCTCTTCCGATCAGTTTTTTTCTTTTTTGTTTTTTTGGGTCGCCCTCTTCTCCAGCGTCCTGTAGAAGTCAAGGGCAAAGACTGAAAAATTCTACCTCTTGGTTCTACTTCTACCACGCGTCTTAGTCCTTCAGACCGAGTCAAACACAGATCGCCAGGAATCAGCATCTGTATCGCTTGAATGGCGTCTATTATTCAGTTACTATGGTGATGAGCTTTCCATACAGTCTGCCAGTTACTTGCATCACCAAGGGGACTGGAATCCAAAATGCGTCGAACATGACACTCAACGAGATTTCAAGTGCCTATGCAACAACGAATGCCAAAGTAAATTTTTATAACCTTCTGTGTGCGTCAAATTTTCGTAATGTTTTTAAGCATCTAGGTTTTACTGCTACCTACTTGTTTTAACCAATCAAATTAGCTTATGAACTTGCACCTCGAGATTTAAGGCTTATATTATTGGCAATTTCTTGGAAAGTTGTTAATTTTATGAATGGAAGATAGACAAGTCTTAAGGGAAACAGATTTTTCTGAGAGTTCTAATTTGTGATAAAACTTATGAGATCATTTTCTTCTGTACTAATCTCTGTTTGTTATGGATTATTTTTTTTTTTTATTTATTTGACCGTAAAGGTTGATAAGCCAACCTGTCAAAAAAATCAAGAGAAAAGAAAAACAATCCCCTAAAATTGTATCGCTAATATCTGTTCCCCTAGCTTTATATTGGTAATATCTCTTTCTTTTCTCCTCATAATTTACCTGCCCTTCCTACCTTTTGGACTCTATTTTTTTTCTTGCAGTAGCAGGTTAGGCCTATGGCAACAGCTTTGTTATTATTATTAAAAAAAAAAAACACTTTTAAGCAAAAAAGAAAACGGATAGATACGAGGATACTTGCTCCTGCAACCACACAACAAACTGCAAGGACTTCCTCAACTGCTTAGAAGGCACTTGGCAAGGACCATGCTACTCCTCTACATCAAGAAACAGAGTTTCATGTAATTGAATCACCCCATTGATTGGAACACCATTTGATCCAAAATAGAAGAAGAAAACTCCCTCGTTTGTCTTCTGTTTTGCTCATACAGCATCCACACAAGACATTACCTCGCATGGAGCTTTAGCCTCTGAAGCAAATGCTCCATCGAGCTACTTATGATTGTTACAGAATAAAACAGTATAAACTATTAAGCTTTATGTTGGTCTAATTAATTTATTAGTAAGTCAAAATTATATGGTTTTAAAAACTTGAGTGAAAGCTAATTGATAGCAAATGAATTTGAGTTAAGTATTTTATTTTTTTTATTCGATATGAAACTATTTTTTGAAATATTACATGCTATGATATGATGCCAAAATTCAGAGGCAGTAGTAGTAATTAACCTTTGCCTTTCTTTTATTTTATTGTGGGAACATCGTTCCCCAGAGACTCTTCCCTTGCATAATAGTTTCCACATCTTTTTATACTATGGTGTAACCTCCGGTAATTTATTATGGAGAATGTAACTCCTAGTATTATTTTGGGGACACCTAGAATCTTGACTTCCTTCTGACGTTTAGGTCCTGTTGCGACGTCTGGTTTCTTGGGTCTTCGCGTGTCGGATGGGTTCTCATTTTCTATTGATCCGAGGCGTCGCGTGGGAGAATAAAAAGAGTTGAAGGATGACTCCCTCCTTCACCCTGGCGCACACCTCCTCCAAGTAATCGCCTGCCCATCCTCTTAATGCCAGAGAGAGTTAGGGAGGGAATATGAGTGCGAGAGGACAAGCGGAGGTCCAGAAAAAAGGACTCCGTGGAGGATAGCCACCGCCAGAAGGGAAGAGATCTTTTATTTTTGAAGGCCTAATCCTGTCCCAGTTTTGAGCTATCATCGCCGGAGTCGCACCGGCCAAATCCAACAATGTAGGGTGGTGGAGAAATGAAGTGACGAATCTTGAAACTTGCGACAGTGGAAATCTTGATTTGATTCATGGGTCCGGTGATTGTTTAGTCGGACACTTTTTTTGGTTGGGATTTTGGATGGTGCTGGAGGAAGGCGGTTTAAGAAGCTTGTTGGGATATTGATCTATTGTGTCTCGAAATGGCAGCTGCCCACTTTGAGATTGGACCCCATCTTTGGGTTGAGGATCCAAATGTAGCCAGATAGATAGATGGAGAGGTCATTGAGGTCAACGCCATTATTTCTCCTCAGATGACCGATGTCTTGTTTCGAGTGGAGATAACATTGTTAAGGTACCCAGATGTCCAAATACCTGGTTAACCATTTGGGATTAGCGTACCGAGGTAAGTAAGTCTATTTATAATTAATAATTTATAACTTATTATTTTATAGTTTGCAAGTATATTATGAGATAAGGGAAACAGAAGTTTATTTTGTTTGATTATTTTGAATGGTACCATAAATCTACATATGAGCATTTATTATGACTATAGTAGCTGATAATATTTTGAAAGAAATAGTTTCTTGGTGTATGTGCAAAAATATAAATTCTTTGATTGCAAAATATATTGGGATGACCATATGCATTTGCTAATAATGTACAAACCACTGTATATGTAATATGAGAAATTGATGCATGATGAGTGACATGCAAGTATGATGATAACATTGTGATAGACTAATATATGTCACCGCGGTTCTCATTTGGCCTCACACATCGGTAAGGTGTGTTCTGTTTGAGTATGTATAGCCTCACACATCTAGAGGATGTGTTCTGATTAATTTGTAGGGCCGTGGGACACATACGAAAACAATAATTACATAAACAGTGGGTTTGTTTACATTACATAATCTGGTATTTATTGCATAATCTGGTAAGTAAGCCAATATAATAATTTTATAAAATTGTTGTATTTATAGTTTTATGCATACTTATGAAATTGAGTTTTATTGATTATTTTGAAAATTGGTAAATTGTATCATGAATATTTAATTGAATATTTGCTATAACAGTTGGTATTAATTTGTAAAGTAATGGTTTATTGTGTTTATGCCAAATGTGATGTATATGTTTATTTTTAACTTTGCAAAGTGAATTGGTTACATGCAATGATTAAGAACGTACAAACCACTGTTTATGTAATATGAAAAGATTATGCTTATGATGATGCATGATGTGCATATAATGATGACCTTAAATATATTATATGTATCGCCGCGGTTCTCCTATGATGTGGCATGTGGAGGCCACACACATCTAGATGATGTGCTCTGTTTGATGATGATATGGCATGTGGAGGCCACACATCTAGAGGATGTGCTCTGATTGGCGATGATATGGCATGTGGAGGCCACACACATCTAGAGAATGTGTGCTGATTGATTATGAGGTGGCATGTGGAGGCCACACGCATTTAGAGGATGCTCTATGACTGATGATGATGTGGCATGTGGAGGCCACGCATCTAGAGGATGTGCTCTGACTGATGATGATATGGCATGTGGAGGCCACACATCTAGAGGATGTGCTATGATTGACGATGAGGTAGCATGTGGAGGCCACACACATCTAGAGGATGTGCTCTGATTGAGGTGTAGCAGGGTCGTGGGACACATAAAATATAATATAAAAATGATCATATAAACAGTGGGTTGTTTACAATGCATTTCTGATATTATTGTATAAGCTTCCAAATTAATTTGAGTGGTGATATGCTTGTTCTGATAGCATGATAAATGCATTTGAAATTGGAAACTTATGAAATTATGACTTAATAATATCTTGATAAGATATGATGATATATGACTATTTATATTATTATTATAGGCTTACTTATTGAGTGTGAGCTCATATAAATCTCATAATGTTTTTCAGAGCCTCAGGATTGAAGATGGATTTATGGGTAGATGGAGCTTCTATATAAATCAGTTTCTTGATATCATTGTAACCCCAGTATTACTTGTGTGTAGGGTTTGTAGCCCATAACTATATTTATTGTGTGTAGGGCTTGTAACCCAAACTTATATTTATGGTTTGTGTTAAGTTATGGATTTGAATTGCCTAATTATAATTATTGCCTTATATTGATCAATGTGTAAATTTTGGGACGCCTTGCATGCCCGGTATGCGGTGGGTTGTTACCCTAGCTCAAAATTTGGGTCTGGATAGTGACATATGACATCATCAAAAACTTTAAATATCACTAGTAGATTCAAAATCAAAGAATAGATACCTTTATTGTAGGCTGATTTTAAGGTGGCCTTTGTGGTAGGCATAGCATACTTTCCTATCAGGATAGATGGGGCGTAAATTTTTCCTTTGTGGAAATGGTGCGAGGAGACATGGAGGTTAGGGACAATTAGGAAGACTTTGACTGGTGACTTTGATTTTGTTGTAGGCAAACTTTGGCGGGGTTCAAGCTTTTCCACGTAGAAAATGGTGTGAGAAGACTTTTGTTCTTTTGGTATGCGTGGGGTCTGGGAGCTTGCTGGCAGGTAGGAAGACTTTGACTCAAAACTTCCATCTTACGACGTACCCACTCATTGGTTGGTTGTTACTCAAAGATGGCAAACGGCTACTCCACTGTATCCATGCGGTGATGTAAAAGGGTTTGTCATTTTGGAAGTCTTTAATTGACCAGAAGGCTGCAGGATTTCTGAATGCTGTTTATCTTCCACCACCAAGAATTTTTAAAAGCAGAATCAAAATTCTGGGAACCTCGCCTCTTCTCTTTTCAGAGTTCTCAATTTTTAGCCTTTTCCCCGTTCTTCCCCAACTTCTTCGACGGCCTTGTAGAAGTCAAGGTGAAAGAGAAACAAATTCGAAGCTCCTCCCCCTCTCCAAAAATGTTTGTCAAGGCCGCGTGGGGCCCAACCTCTTGGTTTTACAATGCCAAGAGAACAGATGGCCTTGCAATTGGACATGAAACCACCAACTGGTTTTTCTTCCGCTCTTTTAGGGATGAAGAAGCTTAACAGGGCTGCTTGCTATTAGTGTGGATCTGTTGCAAAGCTCGTAGTGTTACTTATGATGTCTCTTTCCTTTTCCTGCCTCGTAATCCCCTTCTTCCTCTGCTTCGTTTTCCCCGATCTTTCTTGCTCATGCCCGTTGAATCCAGTCTTTCCACCATGCGGCAATATTGAATTAAAGTTTCCTTTCTACACGAACTACAGCAATTCGGACCCCACCAATAATCCTGAATGCAGAGGGCATCATCTGATCGCTTGCCAAGGCTCCACGCCTATCATCTTCTTTAATGGGCATGAGCCCTCGTATGTCTTGAGAACAATTGAATACGCTTATAGGACAATCACAATTCAAGACCAAGAGTTGAGCAATAACTTGCATACGCCAGACTGCATTTTTCAGTATGACTTTTATACTGCAATTGATCTATCTGAGAATTTGTCCCTTCCTCACTTCGTCGACCAGGACCAAACATTTTTCAATTGGATGCCAAGTGCTTATAATTTTTCTGCCGACATCTTCCACGAAATCTATAATCGTACCTTATGCAAAGATTATGGGCTTCGCTTTTCCAATAGACTAGAGGATGAAGGACCTGATCATTCTGGGTGTTGGAACGGTAGACCATCGTTTGAATGGCAGCTATCCTTCGATGGAGATGGTGATGGCCTTTCTCTAGATTTCGCCAGATACTTGCATCAATGGAACTGGACTCGGCTGCTTCAAACATGACACTCGAATAGATTTCAAGTGTGCATGCAACAACGGATGCCAAAGTAGATTTCTATAACCTTTTGTGTTTGTCAAATCTTCATCGTGTTTTAAGTATCTAGATATCACTGCTAGCTACTTGCTTTACCCATTCAAATGGGCCACTGAAGTTGCACGTAGAAGTTTAAGCTTTATATTAGTGGCAATTCTGTGGAAACTTGTAAATTTTACTTAGAGAAAGTAGTGTCTTAAGGGACATAGACATTTGTAGGAGTTCTAATTTCTGATAAAACATATGAAATCAACTTCTTCTGTGCTAATCTCTGTTTGTGTTATTTGATGCAGAAAACACCAATAACAGCAGTATAAGGAGGCAGATTGTTATAGGTAATGAACATGTTACTCCAGCCAACACAGCCTCTTCAAATGTTTTTGATGTTTCTTAATGACATGTGATGTCATGTTTTTTGGTACAATATTTCAAGATTTATAGAGTAGGAGTTACGTTATTTCAAGATTTATACGGTAGGAATTACAATTGACATGCAATAGGTGATCTACAGAGCACTTCAGCCTTTTTTTCTCCCTTTCATCCTCCAATTTCTTCGATGGTCATGTGGTGGTATTTACTTATTTTAACCAATCAAATTAGTTCATAAAGTTGGATCTAGTGGTTTAGGTTTATGTCACTTGGCAGTTATGGAGTTTTTTTTTTTAAAAAATAAGAATCATGAAAACTCTCAAATTTACTTAATGAACAGTAAACACCAGGATTTACTTAACGATGGTTATTTTTCATCTTATAAATTTTACTATTGCAAATTGCAAGTCTTATAGTTGATAGTAGAAAAAGAAAGCAGTAACTACTAAATATGTTAATAATAAAAAAATATATAATAGAGCAGTTAGTAATACAAGAACTGTTAATGATAAATTTTTTATTATAATAGGTTTACATCAAAGATATGCTCAAAATCTCTATCTTTTTGCGTAAGTTATAAATAAGCTTGCTTGATATATTCACGATGATATTTTATAGTGTATGTTATTTTATATAATATAGTATTAGTAGATGAAATCAAAGCTAACGTTAATCATAGTTAGAATTATGAAAAATAAATTAGAATCTAAAGATTTTAGGTTAAATATGATAAAGATAAAATATATGGAATCTGATACGGCTGACCGTCTTCTCTGGGTGGTATTATCTTTTGCACGATTTTCGAAGATAATGATGTAACAGCAAAATCCAGAAAAAAAAAAATTTTAGCTTCGATCTTTAGCTTTGGCCTTCAGCGATGACCTTAAAAAAGTAATTTTAAGGTGCCCGTTATTGTAGACAAATTTTTCGTCGGAGTAAGGAGCGTGCTCGGTTTTCCTTATAGAAAATAATGTGAGGAGATTTTTTTTATGAATGTGTAGAGGCTGGGAGCTCATGGACAGCTAGAAAGACTTTGAAAAGTGATATGTTTTTTTTTTTTTTTAGTACTAGTGATTAATCTTTGAAACGACGTCTACTGCATATCTCTTTTAAAGTTTTGCAACCATGCTTTTTTAAATTTTTTAAAATTAAATATTAATTCAATCCATTCAAAACTATCATTTAATATCATCATTTAATAATTTATATCTTAAATATTTTATTATTTATGATATCATCGATATAAAATTAAAAATATAATAAAAAAAAGCATTCCTTGTCTTTCTTTTCACACCATTAAAGGCTCATTATTACTCATCACTTCATTGAATAGATGCCTTTCTTATGCTGTTTAATTTTCTTTTATTTAATATTTTAGATAGAATGGATGATTTTAAGGTGCCTTTTACTGTATGTCAACTTGTCAGAATAAGCGGGGTGCTAGTAGGCATGGACATTGGGCCATGCCAGCCTAGGCACGGCTTAGGCCTGCGGCGGAGCTACTTAAAAAAATAGATTGTGCCTGGCATGATCAATTTATTAACGGACTATGTCAGACACAGTCTGTTTCCTAAAAAGTTTGGCCCAACACGGCACATGATCCATTTTGGGCCATGGGCCGTGCCGAGTCCAAGCCATACCGGGCCAAGCATGGTCCATCATGGGTCGTGCCTGGCGGCACGGCTAGGCCATGCCAGGCATGGTCCATTTATTAACGGACTATGTCAGACAGTCTGTTTCCTAAAAAGTTTGGCCCGGCACGGCACATGATCCATTTTGGGCAATGGGCCGTGCCGAGTTCAAGCCATACCGGGCCAAGCACGGCCCATCATGGGCCATGCCAAGCACGGCACGACAGGAGATATTTAGAGTTTAAATAATTTAATTTTAAGAATTTAAATTGTTTAGCTATCATATTAATTAAATTTTATTAAAAAATTATCGCTATTTATCCTTACAAATCATTTTTTTAGTTTTTTTTAATTATTATTAATACTATTCAACCATTGATCCATCTATTGAATCATTGAGCTACTGGTCCAATCTTCTAATTGTGTTAAAGTCTGCAGGTCTAGTTCTAATTATTGTATGTAATTGACTATAACTTGTGAGTCACATTTGTAGTAATACATCATTAGTATATATCTTTTTGGTTGCATATGCATTATTATATTTAAGGCGTGCTGCATGTTTGAATGGTACCCTCTCCAGCTTTTATCTATTTATTCATAATTTAACGACATCAGAAGGAAAAAACAAAAAGAAAAAGAAACAAGACCTACTAAGTTTAGTTGCTCTCAAGAAGACTCGAATTTATAAGAAAGACTAGGTCGTTTGGTGCACTGTATGCATCATGAACGAATCAGGCAAGAAAGTCTGGTCTCTTGACGTTAACCATGCTCTTATTGAATGAAACCAGCCAGAAAGCACAGTAAGCCCAGGAATCATCTTATAGACTAGCTTGAGGATCCGACTTACAAATGCCGCGCATCTGGTGTATGCTTTGTGCACTGAAGATCGATATATAAAGTTTTTTTTAATATAAGAAAAGCTAAGATTGATGCTTTTGAAGCATAAAGTATATTTTAATAAGATTTTTATTTAGACTTTATGTGTTTTTGAGACTTGAATTGGTTTCACTTTTAATAATATAGATTTCACTTATGATATGAAAGCCTTTTTCTTGGTAGATGACGATGGAGATTATATAAAAAAAAAAAAGGCTGCGTGGAGGCTGGGAGCTTCTAGACAACCAGAAGTCATTGACTCAAGGCATCCATCTCGTGACGCACCCACTGATGTTCCTTCTCCCAAAATGTTTTTCAAGGCCGCGGTGGGGCCTAACCACCTGGTTTTACCATGCGTCGTAGTCCTTCAGTCCAAGCAAACATGGAACCTCGCAGTGGACATGAAACCACAAACTGTCAGCAATCAGCATCTGCATTGAAATTGTAAAATTGTTTTTATTCCTTTCTTTTTAGGGATGAAGCTTAACAGGGCTGCTTCTTGTTAGTGTGGTCTGTTGCAAAGCTCGTAGCGTTACTTATGATGGCTCTTTCCTTTTCCTGCCTCATAATCCCCTCTTCATCTTCTTCGTTTTCCCCAGTCTTTCGCGCTCATGCCTGGCGAATGGAGTCTTTCTATCATGCAGCAATGTTGAAGTAAGGTTTCCTTTCTACACGAACTTCACTCATTCCAACCCTCCCAAAAACAACATCTATGTTTCTCCCAACATCTCAAAAGAAAGCACCACTAATCCCGAATGCAAGGAGCATCATGTGCTCGTCTGTAATGGCTCTGTTGCTGCTAAATCACTTTCGAAGAGCGTCGAGCAAGAGAGAAGTTTTGTGGGTCTTCAGAAGGATGATAAGACCGCTTCCTGTAGCCGAAAAGCTGCAACAAAAGTTCCGGACCGATGGTTCCAATGGAGACCTTCCGACACTCAAGTTAGCGGTTTGAAGAACAGCAGTCAAGATGAGATAGTAGAAGTTAAGTCCCTCTCCTCTTTGTGAGTCAGGATTTTTATATACCTATTCGGAGGTCCCTCTTACCCTTCGTGGATAATCGTTGGATCATGTCTTCCATCAAGATCGGCTCCGTAAATGGTAGGTGAGCGCATAGCCGCTAAATGCGCACCGTAAATATCGACAACTGCCCATAATATATCGGTAACTGCTCGTGATCTTGGTAAAAAGTGAGTTGGCAGGCTACGTGGCAGTCTTAGGCATTTTAAATCACTGGGCACAATATTCAAAATCGGTTCTACAACCGAAACTATGAGCCGAGAGCATGGCGAGACTCGAGGCCGAGGCCGAAGACATGCCGAGGCCGAGGCAGGGCTCGAGGCCGAGGCTGAGGCGAGACTCGAGACCGAGGTCGAAGACATACTGAGGCCGAGGCGAGGCTCGAGGCCAAGGCCGAGGTGAGACTCGAGACTGAGGCCGAAGACATGCCGAGGCCGAAGCGAGACTCGAGGCCAATGTTGAAGCTAAAACAAAGTCCACGACTGAGGCTGAGGCAAACTCTGAGACCGAAGCGAGGCCGAGGCTGGGACTGGCCACCAAATTATTACTTGGCTTTGAGAACCATGCAGACTGTTACCCCACTGCCTGGGGGTGTGATCAGCCACATCAGATGCCATCCTGCCCCTGAGATGGGTGGGCGTACAATTACCAGCGAAAGGGATGTTATATCACCTGGTGGCTGATCCTCGTGCGCCAGTGGCTACGAAAAGGACATGTGTCTCCAAGGGCCATCCTTCTTTGATGAGGCATCGGGTGCCGCAATGCCACCGCCTCATCCGTTCTAACCGTTGAGATCAAAGGGGATTCTCCTCGGGTATGGAACTATGAAAAGGTGGGCACCATCATTGCAGTGAGGTCACCGCGATCCCATCATTGGTGGTGCCCCTCGTGTTCTGCGCATCGGGCGGTTGCCAAAATGATTCCCAGTGGCGAGTGGGCATGTGACCAAATCAAACCAGGTGGGACGATTTGAAATTATGAGGCTATAAAAGGGGTCGTCCCTGACTTGAGCCGCTTCCACTTTCTTTGCTTCCTTCTTCCTCCTCCTGATCCTGCTCGAGTGCATGTTCATCTTCCACCACTGTTTCATCTTCCCGAGCTCTTCGTCTTCAATCCCAGGTTCCCAGATCCTCCAGGTCAGTTCCATTTCTATTTCCATGGCTTCTTCATCCCTTTCCTGTTC
Organism: Calamus simplicifolius; assembly: GCA_900491605.1. Taxonomy (NCBI): domain Eukaryota; kingdom Viridiplantae; phylum Streptophyta; class Magnoliopsida; order Arecales; family Arecaceae; genus Calamus; species Calamus simplicifolius. Next base: position 390,831 of record UESW01001595.1, on the reverse strand, counting down.
TATCTCCGACTCCGGGGTTATTTCCCTGCTCCCTCACCGCCTTCTCAGTCTCTAGCACCCAGCTGATCCACCTCCTTCACTGATAGGGCCCCAATAGAGCAGCGGCGAGCCACCGGGCAACCTTCCGTTGGGAGTCGCTCGGCCATCGGACGTGCCCCCATTCGGCGCCCTTCGACCGTCGCCAACTCATCTTCCACCATGAGGCAGTCCCCTCGGGGGCTGCCTTGAGCATGACTGTCCAAGAGATTATAATCTTAGGGCTAAGTACAGTCTCCCCACCAATCTCTGCCTATATCGTCCTCTTCCCGAAGATAGGGTAACTTCTTCCTATCCCGGTAGAGTGGCCCTGTATGAAACTTATTTCAAGGCTGGCCTTCGCCTTCCCATTCATCCCTTCATACTTAACCTCTTAGATAGATACTGCTTAGCTCTGGCACAGTTGGTTTCGAATTTCATTCGGACCATCATTGGTTTCTTAGTGCTGTGTCATATCCACGGGATAGAAGCTAGGATCTCTCTCTTCCTATGCTTTTATACCCTTAGGAAACAATCGGGGTGGTGGTCCTTTGCCCCTAGGCCCACAAGAACCCTCAGACTACATCTTCCAACATCCATCAAGGGGTGGAAAGATAGGTTTTTTCTTCGCTCAAGTTGAGGGGGTAAAAACAGTGTGGGGGACTCCAAACACCGAGCCGACAAGGATCCAACCATACTCCCAAATGACCAAGAGGCGTTAGGGCAGTGATAACTGCCGACATCCCTCGATGCAACCAACTGCTGGCCGAGAAGAGCCTTCGGCTGGCAGGCCTATTCTGAGTGATGGTAAGCAGCCATGACTTTCCCTTCACCATTTGCTCTCTTCCTTTCCTTCTTTTTCCTTTTTTTTTTTACCAAGTCCTTTGACTTATGCAGATGTTGCCGTCACTCCAAGTAGTGAGAAGGGCTGCCACTACAAGAAAAAAATATTGCGATGCTCAAATGCGTCGCTAATGCGTCGCTAAACATGCTATTACGACGCAATAGCGACGCAATGACTACGTCGCTCAGATGTCCGTCGCAATATCCATTTGTCACAATTGCGTCGCAATATTGCGACTCTCTGCGACGCAACAATGCGTCGCAATATTGCGACGCATACAAATGCATCGCTAAATTTAAAATTAATTTTTAATATTTAAAATTATTATTAAATATTACGATGCATTCAATTGCGTCACAATATGTGACGTATTTAGCTATGTCATAATATTTAATAATAATATTTTAAATATAATAGCGATGCAATATAGTCGCTAATGCGTCGCTAATAAATTTTTTTAAAATATTGCGACGCCAGATCACTGCGTCGCAATATTTATTAATAATATTTTAGATATATTAGCGACATAATTTTAGTCGCTAATGCGTCGCTAATTAAATTTTTTTAAAAAATTGCGATGCCAGATCGTTGCGTCGAAATATTAATAGTAATATTATGAAAATATTAGCGATGCAATTTGAGTCGCTAATGCGTCGCTAATTAATTTTTTTTAAAATATTACAACACCAGCTCATTGTATCGCAATATTTAATAATAATATTTAAAAATATTAGCGATGCAATTGCAGTCGCTAATGCGTCGCTAAATAAATATTTTTTTAAAAAAAAATAAAATTTAAAAATTAAACGGTTAATACAATTTTGTTACATTTAAATATTGATCGAAATATTTCACTCATATCCAACAATAATCATTCAATTTACAAAAAAAATATATATAAAATTTAAAGTTTTCATGTACAACATATAAAAAGAAAAAAAATACATCAAGAATCTGAGCGATCACGTGGAGGCTGTAGAGGCTGGAGACTCTGCGACAAGCGGCTAACCATATCCCGCAATAATGCATCATCTCGCATATCTGCAATCTCCTGATCTCGGCCTCACATACGATCCTCGAATCCTGCTCGACCTCCTGCGAACCTCCTCTGCAATAGATCTCCGAAGGTTGTCTAAACGCTCGAGAGGAATATCACCAGAAACTCGCGAGCTGGAGGCCTGATGGGGAAAATATGTAGAAGCTCTAGTGCCCAGACCATAGATCCTGCGGTCTCGCGGCTGACACCAACAGCCTCCAAAAACACACGCCGACTCTCCTCTACTGAGAGTTCGACGGGCGTCTCCCCATCAATAGAGTCGACCTGCGATGCCTAGGAGCGAAGCTCCTCGACTCATGTCTTTAAATTATGAAATCAACAATAAATGAGTTAATAAATTTCTTGAAATAAAATTTTATAAATTAAATAGATACTACATAATCTAATTTCTTACCGCAACCTTCCGTGATCACGTGTCGACCCAGGAACCGTCCCTCCTGGTGTGTGTCGCCCTGAATAGACGAAACTCATCAAGATCTCCGCCCTCCTGCTCAGACTATAACAATAAAAAATTAATATAATACAAATTTTTGTAAATAACTAAAATAGTAATTAAAATATTTATGTTTTCTTATCATACGCCGTCTGTGCTCCTGAATCGAAATGGAGCCCGAAGTATGGCGGGAGAGACCCATGCCAGGACCGCCCTTCTCATCGACGGTTCGTGCTGGCTGATGCGGACCTCCTGCGCCAGCTATCGGACTGCCAGGCCTGCTGACACTCGTGCCAAATACCCTATGGCACGTGCGCAGGACGCTGACCCGATGACCTCCAACGATGAAGCATGTCGGAGTATCGGCGTCCCGTCAGAGCCTCCCATGCTGCCCTAATGGCATCATGGCTGGCAGGATCCCACGTAAACTTTTTTTGCATTAAAATAAATAGTTAGTTTCTGAATTTATTAAGATTAAGAAATTTTATATCAGTGATAAATTGAATTTAATAAGTTTACCTGAAACTCAGAAAAATAAAACTCCCTCGTGGCGGGAGATACGTGGCGCCAATCGTAGCCACTAGGATCTGCACGCCGCTGAAATACGGCACTGACGTGGCTGGATATATGATGTGCTCAATAAATCTGTTTAAAAAAACATATTTATAAGTAATTGACTTAAAAATATAAACATATATTTTTAATTAGTATATACAACCCCTGAGCATCAAGTCGAAGTACGGTGCGGCCGATGGTGGAAGAACTCTCAGAGGTATGTGCCGATCGGCTGGATGGTAATACTGCTGGAGAGATCGAAGGTTGTGCGACTGCTGGAGATCCGAACTCTCCATCTCTGATGCTCATATGACCTGATGCAGCAGGGCTACGTCCCTGCTCACTTCGTCTGTCGTCGGTAGATCTACCTCTGCCCGTCATACTGAAAATACTAAAGATTCATACAATTAAATTACGATTAATGATTGACTATGTAAAAATTTAACACTTATAAAAAAGTTAAATTTTAAAAAACCTTTATGTTTAATCAGTGTCATTTGTTTCGTGAAATGTTTTCCCCACCCCCCCTATTACAAATTTTTTTTTTTTTTATTGTGGCCTAGCCACCGTGGCCAGGCCATGGCCGTGGCCAGAGAAGACAAAATGGGGCGGGGGGGGGGTTTCCCCACCCCCCCTGTTACAATTTTTTTTTTTTGACTGTGGCCTGGCCACCGTGGCCAGGTCACTGCCGGCCACGGCAGCGGCCGTGGCCGGAGAAGACGGCCACGGCAGCGGCCGTGGCCAGAGAAGACAAAATGGGGGGGGGGGGTTTCCCCACCCAACCCCCCCCCCGTTACAAATTTTTTTTTTTTTTACTGTGGCCTGGCCACCGTGGCCAGGCCACTGCCGGCCATGGCAGCGGCCGTGGCCGGAGAAGACAAAATGGGGGGGGGGGGGTTTCCCCCCGTTACAATTTTTTTTTTTTTACTGTGGCCTGGCCACCGTGGCCAGGCCACTGCCGGCCACGGCAGCGGCCGTGGCCGGAGAAGACAAAATGGGGGGGGGGGGTGTTTCCCCACCCCCCCCCTGTTACAAATTTTTTTTTGACTGTGGCCTGGCCACCGTGGCCAGGCCACTGCCGGCCACGGCAGCGGCCATGGCCAGAGAAGACAAAATGGGGGGGGGGGGTTCCCCCCCTGTTACAATTTTTTTTTGACTGTGGCCTGGCCACCGTGGCCAGGCCACTACCGGCCACGGCAGTGGCCGTTGTCGGAGAAGACGGGCACGGCAGCGGCCGTGGCCGGCTTCTCCGGCCGTGGCCGGAGAAGACAAAATGGGGGGGGGGGTTTTCCCCCCCCCCCCTCCTGTTACAATTTTTTTTTTGACTGTTGCCTAGCCACCGTGGCCAGGCCACTGCCGGCCATGGTCTTGGCCGTGGCCGGAGGAAAAATTTTACAAAAAAAAAAATTGGAAGAGGGTGTGGGGGCTTACCTCGGTCGAGAGGAGACGCCGGAGTTGGAGGAGACCGCCGGGGAGCCGGAGCACCGAAGGGAGGGAGCCGGAGCAGCGAATGGTGGTGGGAGCTGGAGAGGTTTTGGGGAGGGCGGCGGCTAGGTCAAGACGGGGAAGAAGAAGAGAAGGCCGACCGACTTTATATATAAGTGATTAGCAACGCAAATATTGCGTCGCTAATCGGTCGCAATTTTTTTTTAATTTATTATGTATTAGCGACGCAACAATGTGTCGCTAATCCATCGTTAATTTGGCCTTATTATATTTTTATGAAATAGGTAGCGATGCAATTAATTGCGTCGCTAATGCGTCGCTAACTTGGCGCCAATGTCCGGTGGAAAATTTATTTTTATTTTCTAGAAATTGCGTCGCTAAGGCATCGCAATATTTTTTTAATATTTTAAATGATTAAAATAATAATTTATGACATTGCGATGCAACGAATGCATCGCAATATTACATTTATTTTATTTATTATTACTGATAAAAAATATATTACTAAAAACTATTGCGACGCATTAGTTGCGTCGTAATATTTGTTTATTATTTTCTTCGAAAATGCATCGCTACGGCATCGCAATAATTTTTTAATATTTATAAATAATATTTATAATTTATGATAATAATTGCGATGCACAAATTGCGTTGCAATATTTTTTTTAAACTTTTTTATTACATATATTTATAGAAAAAATATTGCGATGCAACTAATGCGTCACAATATATTTCTTTTATTTATTAATACTGATAAAAATTATATTACTAAAAATAATTGCGACGCTACATTGCGTTGCAAAATTAGTTTATTTTTTCTTCGAAAATGCATCGCTACGACGTCGCAATAATTTTTTAATATTTATAAATGATAATATTTATAATTTATGATAATAATTGCGATGCACAAATTGCATCGCAATATTTTTTTAAACTTTTTCATTACATATATTTATAGAAAAAACATTGCGATGCAACTAATGCTCGCAATATTATATTTCTTTTATTTATTAATACTGATAAAAATTATATTTACTAAAAATAATTGCGATGCATAAAATGCGTCGCAATATTTATTTATTTTTTCTTCGAAAATGCATCGCTACGGTATCGCAATAATTTTTTAATAGTTATAAATGATAATATTTATAATTTATGATAATGATTGTGATGCATAAATTGCATCGCAATATTTTTTTTAAACTTTTCATTACATATATTATAGAAAAAATATTGCGATGCAACTGCATCGCAATATTATATTTTTTTATTTTTTATTACTGATAAAAATTATATTTACTAAAAATAATTGCGACGCATACATTGCGTCGCAATATTTGTTTATTTTTTTCTTCTAAAATGTGTCGCTACGGCATCACAATAATTTTTTAATATTTATAAATGATAATATTTATAATTTATGATAATATTGTGACGCAAAAATTGTATCGCAATATTTTTTTTATACTTTTTCTTTACATATATTATAGAAAAAATATTGCGACGCAACTAATGCATCGCAATATTATATTTCTTTTATTTATTATTACTGATAAAAATTATATTTCTTTATTTATTATTTTTTTAAACTTTTTTATTACTTTTTTTTTATTAATTATAAACGATCCGACGGTTGCAATCGATCCAAGCCATGATCGATCCCGGTCGGCGACGACCTCTCTCGGACCGTGGCGATCGATCTGATCGGCAACGATCCGACGGTTACGATCGATCGAAGCCATGATCGATCCCGGTCGGCGATGATCCGATGGTTGCAATCGATCCAAGCCATGATCGATCCTGGTTGGCGATGATCCAATGGTTGCGATCGATCCAATCTATGATCGATCCCGGTTGCGATCCGACGGTTGCGATCGATCCAAGCCCTGATCCCGATCATCCATGACCGATCTAGGACCGTGGCGATGGACCGATCAGCATCGATCCGATGGTTGCCATCGATCCAAGCCCTGATCGATCCCGGTCGGCGATGAACGATCTCGGACCGTCGCGATCGATCCGATAGGCGATAATCTGACTGTTGCGATCGATCCAAGCCGTGATCCCGATCGGCCACGACTGATCTCGGACCGTTGCAATCCGTCTGAGATCGACGATGATCCGACGGTTGCGATCGATCGAAGCCATGATCCCGATCGGCCACGACCGATCTCGGACCGTGGCGATCGGTCTGATCGGCGACGATCCGACGATTGCGATCGATCCAAGCCCTGATCCTGATCGACCATGACTGATCCCATACCGATGCGATCGGTCCGAGATCGCTGATGATCCGATGGTTGTGATAAATCCAAGCCCTGATCCCAATCGGCCATGACCGATCCCGGACCGTTGCGATCGGTCCAAGATCGCTGATGATCAGACGATTGCGATCGATCCAAGCCCTGATCGATCCCGGTCGGTGATGAATGATCTTAGACCGTCGCGATCGATCCGATAGGCGACAATCCGACGGTTGCGATCGATCCAAGCCGTGATCCCGATCGGCCACGACCGATCTCGGACCGTTGCAATCCGTTCGAGATCGGCGACGATCCGACGGTTGCGATCGATCGAAGCCATGATCTCGATCGGCCACGACCGATCTCGGACAGTGGCGATCGGTTTGATCGGCGACGATCCGACGGTTACGATCAATCCAAGCCCTGATCCCGATTGGCCATGACCGATCCTAGACCGATACGTTCGGTCCGAGATCGCTGACGATCCAATGGTTGCGATCGATCCAAGCCCTGATCCCGATCGGCCATGACCGATCCTGGACCGTTGTGATCGGTCCAAGATCGCTGACGATCTGACGGTTGCGATTGATCCAAGCCCTGATCCCGATCGTCCACGACCGATCTAGGACCGTGGTGATCGGACCGATCGGCATCGATCCGACGGTTGCCATCGATCCAAGCCCTGATCGATCCCGGTCAGCGATGAACGATCTCGGACTGTCGCGATCAATCCGATAGGCGACAATCCGACGGTTGCGATCGATCCAAGCCGTGATCCCGATCGGCCACGACCGATCTCGGATCGTTGCAATCCATCCGAGATCAGCGACGATCCGACGGTTGTGATCGATCGAAGCCATGATCCCGATCGGCCACGACCGATCTCGGACCGTGGCGATCGGTCCGATCGGCGACGATCCGATGGTTGCGATCGATCCAAGCCCTGATCCCGATCGGCCATGACCGATCCCATACCGATGCAATCGGTCCGAGATCGCTGACGATCCGACGGTTGCGATCAATCCAAGCCCTGATCACGATCGGCCATGACCGATCCCGGACCGTTGTGATCGGTCCAAGATCGCTGACGATCCGACGGTTGCGATCGATCCAAGCCCTGATCCCGATCGTCCACAACCGATCTAAGCCCTGATCGATCCCGGTCGGCGATGAACGATCTCGGACCGTCGCGATCGATCCGATAGGCGACAATCCGACGGTTGTGATCGATCCAAGCCATGATCCCGATCGGCCATGACCGATCTCGGACCGTGGCGATCGGTCCGATCGGCGACGATCCGACGGTTGCGATCGATCCAAGCCCTGATCCCGATCTGCCATGACCGATCCAAGACCGATGCGATCGGTTCGAGATTGCTGACGATCCGATGGTTGCGATCGATCCAAGCCCCTGATCCCGATCGGCCATGACCGATCCCGAACCGTTGCGATCGGTCCAAGATCGCTGACGATCCGATGGTTGCGATCGATCCAAGCCCTGATCCTGATCATCCACGAACGATCTAGGACCGTGGTGATCGGACAGATCGGCGTCGATCCGATGGTTGCCATCGATCCAAGCCCTGATCGATCCCGGTCGGCAATGAACGATCTCGGACCGTCACGATTGATCCGATAGGTGACAATCTGACGGTTGCGATCGATCCAAGCCATGATCCTGATCGGCCACGACCGATCTCAGACCGTTGCAATCCGTCCGAGATCAACGACTATCCGACAGTTGCGATCGATCGAAGCCATGATCCCGATCGGCCACGACCGATCTCGGACCGTGGCGATCGGTCCGATCGGCGATGATCCGACGGTTGCGATCGATCCAAGCCCTGATCCCGATTGGCCATGACCGATCCCAGACTGTTACGATCGGTCCGAGATCGCTGATGATCCGACGGTTGCGATCGATCCAAGCCCTGATCCCGATCGGCCATGACCGATCCCGGACCTTTGCAATCGGTCCAAGATCGCTGACGATCCGATGGTTACGATCGATCCAAGCCCTGATCCCGATCATCCACGACCGATCTAGGACCGTAGCAATCGGACTGATCGGCGTCGATTCGACAGTTTCCATCGATCCAAGCCCTGATCGATCTCGGTCGGTGATGAACGATCTCGGACCATCGCGATCGATCCGATAGGCGACAATCCGACGGTTGCGATCGATCCAAGCCATGATCCCGATCGGCCATGACCGATCTTGGACCGTGGCGATCGGTCCAATCGACGACGATCCGATGGTTGCGATCAATCCAAGCCCTGATCCTGATCGGCCATGACCGATCCCAGACCGATGCGATTGGTCCGAGATCGCTGACGATCCGACGGTTGCGATCGATCCAAGCCCTGATCCCGATCGGCCATGATCGATCCCGGACCGTTGCGATCGGTCCAAGATCGCTGACGATCCGACGGTTGCGATTGATCCAAGCCCTAATCCCGATCGTCCACGACCGATCTAGGACCGTGGCGATCAGACCGATCGGCGTCGATCCGACGGTTGCCATCGATCCAAGCCCTGATCGATCTCGGTCGGCGATGAACTATCTCGGACCGTCGTGATCGATCCGATAGGCAACAATCCGACGGTTGCGATCGATCCAAGCCGTGATCCCAATCGGCCACGACCGATCTCGGACCGTTGCAATCCATCCGAGATCGGCGACGATCTGATGGTTGCGATCGATCGAAGCCATGATCCCAATCGGCCACGACCGATCTCGAACCGTGGCGATCGGTCCGATCGGCGACGATCCAACGGTTGCGATCGATCCAAGCCCTGATCCTGATCGGCCATGACCGATCCCATACTGATGCGATCGGTCCGAGATCACTGACGATCCGACGGTTGCGATCGATCCAAGCCCTGATCCCAATCAGCCACGATCGATCTCGGACTGTGGTGATCGATCCGATCGGCGATGATTCGACGATTGCGATCGATCCAAGCCCTGATCCCGATCGTCCATGATCGATCTCGAATCGTGGCGATCGGATCGATCGGCGTCGATCCGACGGTTGCCATCGATCCCAGCCCTGATCCTAATCCGCCATGACCGATCTCGGACCACGGCGATCGATCTGATCGGCGATGATCCGACGATTGCGATCGATCCAAGCCCTGATCCCGATCGGCCACGACCGATCTTGGACAGTTGCGATCGGTCCAAGATCGCTGACGATCCGATGGTTGCGATTGATCCAAGCCCTGATCCCGATCGGCCATGACTGATCTCGAACCGTGGCGATCGGTCCGATCGGCGATGATCCGACGGTTGCGATCGATCCAAGCCCTGATCTCGATTGTCCATGACCGATCTCGGACCGTGGCGATCGCACTGATCGGCGTCGATCCGACGGTAGCCATCGATCCAAGCCCTGATCGATCCCGATCGGTGATGAATGATCTCGGACCATCGTGATCGATCCGATAGGTGACAATCCGACGGTTGCGATCGATCCAAGCCGTGATCCCGATCGGCCACGACCGATCTCGGATCGTGGCGATCGGTCCAATCGGCGACGATCCGACGGTTGCGATCAATCCAAGCCCTCATCCCGATCGGCCATGACCGATCCCAGACCGATGCGATCGGTCCGAGATCGCTGACGATCCGACGGTTGCGATTGATCCAAGCCCTGATCCCGATCAGCCACGACCGATCCCGGACCGTTGCGATCGGTCCGAGATCGCTGACGATCCGACGGTTACGATCGATCCAAGCCCTGATACCGATCGGCCATGACCGATCTCGGACTGTGGTGATCTATCCAATCGCCGATGATCCGACGGTTGCGATCGATCCAAGTCGTGATCCCGATCTGCCACGACTGATCTTGGACCGTGGCGATCATTCTGATCGGCGATGATCCGACGGTTACGATCGATCCAAGCCCTGATTTCGATTGGTCACGATTAATTTTGGACCGATCGCTATTTAACATAATTAATTTTTTAAAATATTGCGACGCAAAAGGTTACGTCGTAATTTTTAATATGATAATTATATTATATAAAAATTAATTTTATTTATAATAATTACGATGCAACAAGTGCGTCGCTAAATTAAAACATAATTTTTCTAATTTTTGATTTATTGCGTCGCTAATGCATCACTATTTAACATAATTAATTTTTTAAAAACATTGCGATGCACTATGTTACGTCGCAATTATTTTTTCTTATATTTATACTTATAAAAATTAATTTTATTTAAAATAATTGTGATGCAGTTATTGCGTCGCTAAATTAAAAAATAATTTTTCTAATTTTTTGGTTTATTGTGTTGCTATTTAATATATTAAATTTTTTAAAAATATTACGACGTACTGAGTTGCATCGCAATATTTTTTTTCTAATATTTATACTTTATAAAATTTAATTTCACTTAAATTATTTGCGACGCAATTGGTGCATCGCTAAATTAAAAATAATTTTTCTAATTTTCTGATTTACTGCGTCGCTAATGCATCGCTATTTAATATATTTAATTTTTTTAAAAACAATGCGACGCACTGAGTTGCATCGCAATATTTTTTTTAATATTTATAATTTATAAAATTTAATTTTATTTAAATTATTTGCGATGCAATTGGTGCATCGCTAAATTAAAAATAATTTTTCTAATTTTCTAGTTTATTGCATCGCTAATGCGTCGCTATTTAATATATTTAATTTTTTTAAAAATATTGCGACGCACTGAGTTGCGTCGTAATATTTTTTCTAATATTTATATTTTATAAAATTTAATTTTATTTAAATTATTTGCGACGTAATTGGTGCGTCGCTAAATTAAAAATAATTTTTTTAATTTTCTGATTTATTGTGCCGCTAATGCGTCGCTATTTAACATATTTAATTCTTTTAAAAACATTGCGACGCACTGAGTTGCGTCGCAATATTTTTTCTGATATTTATATTTTATAAAAAATTAATTTAAAAATATTGCGACGCATTATTTGCATCGCTAAATAAAAAAATATTTTTTTTTGATTTTCTGGTTTATTGAGTCGCTAATGCGTCGCTAATTACGTCGCAATATTTTGTTGTCATAGAGGCGTCGCAAAGTGGTCGCAATTTAGCGATGCATAATTGCGTCGCTAAATTTGCGTCGCTATTTCAGTATTTTCTTATAGTGTGCAGCCAAGGAGAGAAGAATCCAGGCGAATGGGGCCCTCGCCAAGAAGGCTAAAGTTAAGGTCAGCAAGAAAGCCAAGACCAGAGAGGCCTCGGGAAGAAATGAAGAGGCCAAAAAAGGAGGCGGCCCCAATCACCTTCACCAGCACCGTCCCGATCCCCCATCAATCTCACCAACACGCCTTCGAAGGAGTAGAGGGCCGAAATTCCACCATCACCGCCTGCTGCTCCCGAGGTGGAGCCAACCGCCCCAGCCACAGGACCGACTCCAGAGGCTGTTCCACCAACCAAAGAGGATGCAACCGAAGAGCCCCTGCATGCAGCAGCGCCAAACAACTTTAGTGCCTCCAAAGAACTTGGTGATGGTGGCTTTGGTATCGTCTATAAAGTTACAAACAACTTTGCATCTGACTCGAAACATTTTGGTTCCAGATTATTCTGGCCGTGCCCACTGAGACTAATGTATCCGCCTTTGTTTTTCAGATTACCACATTTTTCCTTGCCCCCTAAATCTATAAGATTCTATGTATTGGAGAAATGTACTCATTGATGAACTATATATAAGCATAAACTGATGCTTTGCCTTTCTACAGGAAAGCTCCGAGATGGGCGTGTGGTTGCGGTCAAGCGACTGTATGAGAACAACTACAAGCGTGTCGAGCAGTTTATGAATGAGGTTGAAATCCTCTCCTGCCTTCGCAACTCGAACCTTGTCTCCCTCTACGGTTGCACTTCGCGTCACAGCCGTGAACTCCTACTCGTGTACGAGTACGTGTCCAATGGCACCGTCGCAGATCACCTCCATGGCCCTCGTGCACAGGGAGGAGCCCTCGCATGGCCTATCCGGTTGAGCATTGCCATTGAAACAGCTGACGCACTTGTCTACCTCCATGCGATTGAGCCAGAAATTATACACCGGGATGTCAAGACCAACAACATTTTGCTTGACAGCAACTTTCATGTGAAAATAGCTGATTTTGGGCTGTCACGACTCTTCCCGCTTAACGCAACCCATGTACCCACCGATCCGCAAGGCACCCCTGGTTACGTTGATCCCGAGTACTTCGAGTGCTACCAGCTCACCAACAAAAGTGATGCCTATAGCTTTGGAGTAGTGCTAGCAGAGCTCCTATCATCAAAACCGGCCGTTGATAGCAATAGGATCCATCACGAGATCAATTTGGCAAGCATGGCAATGAGTAAGATCCAGAATTGCCAACTGGACCAGTTGGTGGATCCAAGTCTTGGATTTCAGAGAGACTGGAAGATGAAGACGATGATCACCTTGGTTGCTGAACTTGCGTTCAGATGCTTGCAATTCGAGGGAGAGATGAGACCATCCATTAAGGAGGTTCTAGAGGTGTTGAGAGGGATAGAGAGCGGAGAGAAAGTGGTGGAGACCGACGTTCCAGTGAGTGAAGATGCCGTCTTACTGCAAAATACTCTTCGTTATTCGCCGAATTCTATTACAGATAGATGGGAAAGCAGGTCGATGACGTCCAACCCTAGTGGGTGAGTCACCCCTAATAAAACTTGGTCGCTCTTCATAGTATGTCTATTGTGTGGATCTACGCAGAGAGAGTTAGAGAAGTTTTACCCATATATCTAATAATTGACGAGACAATACATAGTATATGTTGCTTCTTTATGCTATAAAACATATAAACATTTCAAGATAGGATGTCGTGGACTTGGTTATTGGTTTCTATGTTATTTATATTCCAGTATTTTTGCGATTTCTCAGTGTGAAATAAAAATAATGTTTCTTCAGTTAGACAGTTGATATATGGATTTGATAAAAGACTGAGCAATATGGAAGACAATTAAAATCTCAGCTGAACGTTTTAAGACAAGTCTGGAATCTATTTCTGAAAGACTTAAAAGTTTAACTGATGATGGTAATGTCTACTCCAATTCTTCAGCAAAGCTCCAAGTGGATATTCAACATGTAGTATTACAAATTGAAGAGATGATGAACCACTTTAAGAAGACTCGGAAGGATGGCATGGGAGAATATTGGAGCAATTAAAGAGGATCTTCAGATAATTTCTTCCAGCCTACCCTACCCTTAGATATTTGGATTATATAGTTTTACTTAGGAATTAGAGCTATATAGTTTGTATTTAGGACTTGTACTAATATCTTGTATTTTGCGGTTTGGTTTGATATGCTTGTACTTGAACCAACAACCTTACTCTAATAGTGATATCATATGTATGATCATGTATGAAACCTTTATGATATTAATGAAGTTGTTATTTCAGATCTTATGCAATGATTCTCTTTGAATGTATTCTCTTTGTATGTAATTCTATGAATTTTTCATATATATCCTGAGCTATATCTACCCTATGATTCTTTAAATTTTTGTTGATGATAAAAAAGAGGGAGAATTGGTATGCATATGCATATTGATTTAATGGACAAATGGTATGCACATACTCAGGGGGAGTTGTTTGAGTTGTTTGTTTAAAATAAAAAATATCAAATTGGTTGAGTTGTTTAAATTGTTTTCAATAGAGTTATCTTTAATAAACAATATCTAATGAAGGAGTTTTATCAAAGATTTTATTGAATATATTGATCTTATTGAAAATTGGTTGATTTAATGTCTATGCTTCAAATTTCTATGCATATACTTAGTGTCTTTGTCATCATCAAAAAAGGAAAGATTGTTGACCCATATATTGATTTTGATGAATACAAGAACTACTTTAGTATATTCCTTTTAGTACTAATAATTTTGATTAAGTGTTTCAAAGATTTAAACCATTAATCATTCAAAATCATAAGAAAAATTGAGCTTAGTCTTGAGTCTCACTTTAAATGTCAATTTCAGCACTTAGAGTCGACTCCTACCGTCAAGGAACCAACTTCGACATGTTTCGACATACATTGGCACTTTTGGCATGGACTCGAGTCAACTCGTGCAGGGTCACGAGTTGACTTGGTCAGAAAGATAGAAAGACCTCATTTCTGCAACGAGCTCAATTCGACTCCTATAGTAGCTCGAGTCAACTTGGTTAGAAAGATAGAGAGACCTCATTTCTACGATGAGTGAGAGTCGACTCCAACAGTAGCTCGAGTCAACTTGATCAATTATACAAAGACTTGCAAATTTGGCATTCAGCTCGAGTTGACTCCTGCATTAGTTCGAGTCAACTTTCGAAGAATTTGAACCGACTCCTAGCAAAGCAAGAGATGACTCCTCTATGGGCTGACACTTCACTTTTTGGATAACCCGTGTTCGAGCTAACTCAAGGTTAGTTCACATCGACTCGAGCCTATCAGGAGCTGACTCCAAAACCATCAGAGACGGCTTCAGAATCTGATATTTCTCCAATGGACTTCAACGACTCTTTCTCTATTAGTGCTAAATACTCTTCCAACTGCAAATAATGGCTAGTTTTTCTCTAAAAGTGGATTTGAAAGCTTATTATAAGTAAGAGCTACGGATTGATTAAAAAATAACAGAAGAAATAGAAAAATCAAAGAGAAAACAATCAAATTTTAAAAACCTTAGAGTGAAAACAGAGGTTAAGAAAAATCCCAAGAATCCGAAGCTAATCTTGAAGGATTTTCATCACATCAAAAAGAGAAGAAGAGAGCCCTGGTTCTTCAAAAGCTTCAACGTCAAAGAATATTCCAAAACTTGAAGCATATCTTAAGGAAGATCAAATTGAGAAAAAGAAGAAAAGAAAAAAAAGCTCAACTTTAGAAATCTTCTAATCAGACTCATTCTATTTCTATTTGATTACATTATTTTATTTGCTCATTTTGAAGCTTTATTTTTGCTTTAACTAAACTTTTTTATATTTGTAAGTGGATTCAATTAGGGAATTGAATCAAGGGGGCAGTTCAGCCTTATGCAAGCTAAGAGGCTTGTGAGAGGTTTTGTGCTTGTGATCCTATGAAAACCAGCTGGGTTTATTATGATCCCAAGATAAAACAATAAGTTTGAGTTGTGAGCTTGTAAAACAACTCCACTATAATCAGGAAGATTATAGTAAGGCCCAAGAGATCCTTGGGAGTGGACGTAGGTGTAGTTAACACTGAACCACTATAAAATCCTTGTGTTTGCCATGCTTGACTCTTTTCTCTTATCTCTCTTCTCTATACTCTGCTTGGATTATATCTCACTGCACTTACACTTATTCAATCACAGCATATTAGCATTATTTGTTAAATTAGTTTGACATTTTTAAGAACCCAATTCACCCCCACTCTTAGGTTGCCATCTCGGCCAACAACTGCTGAAGTTGATGGTATGATCGCTTCACGAGGGCTAAGGGTGATAATATAACTGCACCAGATTCTGGTCACTGTGCATCTCACCGATTTCATTTCTGATGGAAAACATGACAAGAAGGTGTTTGGTGGAGATGACCGCATCTAAGAGGTTCAAACCGAAGCGTCCGAGTATGGCATTGTAGGCCAGTGGCATCCGAACGACCAGGAACCTCATGAATACCATACTTTGATAAGGCGGAGTCCCAACTGTGACGAGGAGAGTGATTTCACCTTCAACTCTTATAGAGTCTCTCGTGAAATCGACTAGGGGTGCGGACACGGTTTGGAGAGAATCGGGAGTGAGATTCATCCGAATAAATGCATCGTAAGTGAAGATGTCTGCGGAGCTTCCACTGTCAAATAAAATCCTCTTTACAAGATGTTTGGCAATCATTATGGAAATGACGATGCCATCATTATTTGGATTGTTCAGCCCCACTAGGTCCCTTTCTGTGAAAGAGATTACAGTTTCAATCCCTTCTTCCTCCCGTGACCTTTTGGAGGCGTGGCCTGTCCCCCAGGAGATCATGTCGATTGTCCTCTCAATCAGAGCATTGTCGATGTTGGCCTAAGCAGATGGAGGGCCTGCCTAACATGGAGCAGCTAGGAGTCTTTCCTGAACATACTTCCCCAAGTAGCCGCGCTGGATCAGGTCCTTAATGGTGCACCTCAGGTGGCGGCACTCCTCTGTGTCATGGCCATAGTCTTGATGGAATCGGCAGTAGAGATTTTTGTTTAGGATGGTCGACGGCTTCAGAGAATGGGGGCGCTTGAGATATTGCTCCCCCTCTATCTCCATCAGAATGTGCGCTCTAGGAGTGAGAAGAAGGGTAAAGTTATCTTTCTTAGGGGGAAAATTTCTATGTCGGCTATCTGGCCGACATGGAGGATCTTGCTTCTTAGGACGAGGTCCATCTAGCTCCTCATAGGCTTGCTTCTTGCTGGGCCTCCCGTCTGCCTCCCTCCTTATAGAGTAAGGTTTATCAGTACAGATGTACTTCTGCACGCAACTCAAGAGCTTCGTATAGGAGTTGGAAGGCTTTTTATCAAGGGAGTAGGTAAAACAGAAGGGACGGAGGCCATGCTTCAAAGCAAGGGTGGCAACGAAATCATCGAGGTGATAGACCTCGAGGCGATCGTCTTAAAGCGGGCCATGAAATCCTTGAGGGATTATTTTTCCTTCTGTCGGATGGAGAAAAGACTATCCACTACTCGAGGGATCCTTCGACAGGCATCAAAGTAAGTCAAAAAGGCCCTCTCCAACTATTTGAAGGAGTCGACGCTACGCGGCTGGAGGTGGAAGTACTAGGCACGGGTGGTCTTCCAAAAAGTAGCAGGAAAGGTGATGCTGAGGAGAGCATTGGTAGCCCTTTGGACCTATATGAGAACCTTGTAGCTCTCAAAGTGGTCAAGCGGATCTGTGGTACCATCGTACAGATCAAGCTGAGGGAGGCAGAACTAGTGAGGGATCGATTCCTCTATGATGCGATGGGTGAAAGGGGGACAGTTGTCGTAGTCCATCTCTGGCTGGTCGGTGAGCCTACAGTTGAGCTCTTCCAGCCGATGATTGTACTCATCAAGGCATCGCTTCGTCCTAAGGTTATGGGCCTATTAGTGGAGCACTCTTTCGATGATTCAAGCACTACAAGAAAATGTCAAAATAGTGACGAAAATTAGTGATGAAAATTTTCGTCACTAAATTGTGACGGTTTAGTAACAAAATAGTGACAAAAAATTAAAATCAGTGGCGGATTAGTTTTTTCGTCACTAAACTGTCATTAATTAGTGACGGACTATCACATCCGTCACTAATTTAGTGACGGATTGCCCTTTCGTCACTAATCCATAACAAATTAGTGACGGAAGAGTAATCCGTCACTAACTTGGTGATGGATTACTTTTTCGTCACTAATCCATCACAAATTAGTGATGGAAATAATCGTCACTAATTAGTGACGAATTATTTTCCATCACTAATCCATCAAAATTAGTGATGGATGGGAAATCCATCACTAATTTAGTGACGGATTGCCCTTCCGTCCCTAATCCATAACAAATTAGTGACGAAAGAGCAATCCGTCACTAAATTAGTGATGGATTAGTGACAGATATTTCTTCCGTCACTAATCCATCACTAATTTAGTGATGGATTGGGCAATCCGTCACTAATTTTGTGACGGATGAGGCATCCGTCACTAACTTAATGATGAATTACTTTTTCGTCACTAATTCGTCACAAATTAGTGATTAGTGACGAATTATTTCCATCACTAATCCATCAAAATTAGTGATGGATGAGAAATCCATCACTAAATTAGTGAGGGATCGCCCTTTCATCACTAATTCATCACTAATTAGTGACGGAAGAGCAATCCATCACTAAATTAGTGATGGATTGCCCCATCCATCACTAATTTAGTGACGGATTGGCCTTCCGTCACTAATCCATCACTAATTTAGTGACGGATTGCCCTATCCATCACTAATTTAGTGATGGAAGAGCAATCCGTCACTAATTTAGTGACGGATTTCTTCATCCATCACTAATTTAGTGACTATTGCCCTTCCGTCACTAATCCATCATAAAATTAGTGATGAAAGAGCAATCTGTCACTATATTAGTAACGAATTAGTGACGGATTGCCCTTCCGTCACCAAATTATACTTTTAATATTTTTTTATTTGAATGAGAAGAAAGAAAGTAAAATAAAAAAATTTATAATTTATAATAATAATAATTTTTATTATAAATAATTGCATGTCTAATATTTTTTTAAAGAATTAATATTAAAATAAAAAATAATAAATATTTTTAAATTTTATTATTTTTATATATTATGTATTATATAATTAAAAAATGTTATAATTTAATTTAAATATTATAATAAGCAATATGAAATAATGGTAAAATATCATATTACTAGCAAAATAGGTTCATATCTTATTGGAAATTTTATTTATTTAAATATAATATATCAAATATGGTGATCTTATATCACCTTAAGATAAGAATTCTTATTTAGATTATTAAATGCCCTCCTAATATCTTTATCACTGCTCTTGGCTATACCTCTTTTGCACTAGACGTGAACCCAATCTCTCTCAGGTTCACTCTACCACGCCTCTCATCTCTCTCAGAGTCGGGTCATTAATCCCTCACGAGCGTTCCCCCGTCGGCAAGCAGATGCGGTTTATCTCTGATCCCCCCCCCCCCACAAGCTAGGTTTACCTCTGATCCCCCCCCCCCCGTTGGCAGTCTCCTTCTCTGATCCCCCCAGATTCTTCTCTAATCCCCCAAGCTAGGACGAGGGAAAGGACTCCGATGAGGACTCGGCATCGATGGGGGCGGTGTCGCTGCCGGGGACGCCGCTGACGGGGAGGTCGGGGTGGTTCGTAAAGGATTACGCGAGCGAGACGGAGGCGCTGGGCCGGAGTGGTGGGGGTGGGGGGACGGTTGGAGGAGGTGGTGGAGGACGAGAGAGCGGTGGCTGGAGCGGGCGTGGGAGATGAAGAAGCAGTCGGTGGAGGAGGCGGCGGCGGAGGGATGGACACCGGTGAGTGTAGGGTTTTGGTACGGGCGACAGGCGGGGTGGGGACGTTGTCTATGGATATGGAGGAGGTGAAGGCGTGCCGGGATCTGGGGCTGGAGCTGCCCTGCAATTGTACGGTCCAGATCCCCTGCGCCTTCTCCGGATCGACGGTGGATACCAGCAGCGGCGGCAATTCCCCCCATCGCCAACTGGAGGATCTCCAGCCCTGGTAAGTTAAATAGAGGTCTTATACCATATACTCTCTGAGATCACCAACCACCACTTCTTGTTAATTTACCACTCCACTACCACTAGGCTAACTCTAAGAAGTATATAATTTAATCTTCTTTTTGAAGCAGGCGATGACCCGAGGGATGTGAAGGCTAGGCTCAAGCAGTTGCACTCGCATCTGCTTCTCGCCTCAGCAGCTGACTCGCTTCTCTGCTCCAAAACTGCATGCATTTTATATATGCTTTCGAGCTTTGTTTGATGCAATCGGCTTAAAGGTTTTGGATTGGGGTTTGATCTTTCTGGCTTTGTTATGTAAAATCCTTCCTTTGCTTCAGCATTCCATGTGAGTTCCCCTTTCTTTAGTCCTATGTAAATTAGATCTATAGAAGCTATAGATTACATCGGTTGGTGGATGTGATGATATCAATAGATCTATAGAAGCTGCTTCATTCTTCTTGTGAGAATCTGATCTATGGGAAGTATCATCAGCACCATTATGATTGCTTTTGCTTCACTTCATGTTTGGTGGGTCCAATCTGGAAAAACTTTCCCAGATCCCATCTTGGTGTTATACGGCTTGCTGAACATGTGAGCGTTGGTTTCATAGTATACCATATTTTCTGGTAACGGTGATTCTCATCTTAGACATCAAAGCGGGGATGTCAAACTGATGTTTTGAGAGTTGTCATAGAATTTGTGGAGTCTATAATCAATTATGGGTTTATCAAATGTATCATTTGTTCCTAACTTTCTTTTCTATGTTAGAATGCCTTAAAGAAGGTTCTGAACTTTAATGTATAAATAGAATTTCATCTGTATGAGTTCTTTAGATTTTTTAGCTTGTCCACCTTTTTCATTCAATTTATGATCTTTATTGTATCTGTGGATGACTGCTTATTTCTACAGAGGTACCCTTAAATCACCATGGTCTAGAAGAAAAAGAAAACATGCACTTACTAGGAAGAAATGGTGCGATTGCTTTACACCAGAGGTTTGTGAATCATTGGACTGCCCCAATCATCCCAATCCCCTCATCATTTGGTTGCAATTCTATGAAATTTTATCCTATTCTTGTTTGTCACAATGAAATTTCTGAAAGACTGCATTTTTTTTGCTCATGTTATTGTATTTTGATTGGATTTGTCCACTACTATACATGCAGAAAGAATGAAGTGATGTTTATCTTAGACAAAAATGATAAGAAAAATGACATGTCATGGAAGCTTTAGAGTTTTCTCCACACAAGATAGCTAAGGTAAAAATGAAAGCAGAGGGAAAAAATGATGATTTGAATTAAAGTAATTCTTTTTGAAAGCTGTAGTCCATGTGTTAGATGCTTCTTAGGAGAATCGTCTTCTTTCCTTCTTTTAGTACAAGGATTGTTATTATGTTGTCTGGCTGGTCTTCATGTTGTTATATACAATGTGTTCTCAGTGCAATGGATGACAAAATACGTTAGCAAGTTATATATGCATAGTGTAAATTAGAAGTTCGCTACTTTGCTAATTTGTCATTTGCAGCTCTGATGCTAATTTAAAATAAACAACCCACGTTATCACAGGTTATCAGATTATCAGGTGCTACCCAAAATTTTCCAAGATCTATCATCTGCAATGTTCATGGTGTCAACCCAAAATTTCTTGATGTTGGCAAGATGAAGCTAGGGCAGCTACAGAGGAAGGAGAGGGCCTTTACAAAGGGTGCCTACTATATTGGTAAGATGGTTTGGACTAAGGGCTACAGAGAGCTTCTTCAACTACTCTCAAAACACCAAAACAAATTATCTGGACTTTAGGTGGATTTATGGAAATGGAGAAGATTCCGAACAAGTTCAACAAACTGCAAAAGAATTGAGCTTGCCAGTAAGAGTTTACCCTGGTCGTGATCATGTCGATCCTTTATTTCATGAGTAAGTCACATGATTTTGTCGACTTGAAAATTTGCATGCTAACAAATTTTCAGCATATTATCTTTCCATTTATAAAGCCTGTGAATCTAAATCTTCAGTTTTGGTCCACGCCAATATTTAGATTTCTTGAATCATCTTTCTTAGTGTAAAATTTCATGAAGATCCTGATGAGTCATCCTTAAGGTTGTATGGATTTGACACACCTTTGACAAAAGAGCACGGGAAACCTGTGGTGTTGTGGGTTACTTTACACGAGGAAGTTTTAATTTGTAAATGTATATGTATAATGCAGATTACCTTTTCTCTTATTCACTAGCGTTGTTTCTTTTAATCACATATTTCTTCTTAGTCAAATTAGTTGACAAAGTGAATCCAATGTACAGCAAGGCTATTCACTTCGTACTTTTACGGGCCATTCAGCATCAGTCATGTCTCTGGACTTTCACCCAAATAAAGAAGATCTCATATGCTCTTGTGATGGTGATGGAGAAATACGTTATTGGAGCATCAATAATGGTAGCTGTGTTAGAGTTTTTAAGGTAGTAATAGTGCTACAAGTTATGCACTTAATTTCTTCCACAAGATTCATTTTCTTGTTGCAATATTTTGATTATTTTCATGAAAAAATTCAATTATGTGCTAGATTTGTTAATTTGTTTATGTGCTTCTAGGGTGGAACCCAAATGAGATTTCAACCATGTCAGGGAAGGTATCTTGCAGCTGCTGCTAACAACAGCATTTCCATATTAGATGTAGAGACACAAGCTTGCAGGCAAGCGCTACAGGTTGGTTGTTGGATGTTTTGGTAATCACTATAAAATGTCTGCAGCATACAGAGGAAGCATCACATCAAGTTTATTTCTGAAGAAGTTTTTGTTACATGAAATCATTATCAAATGCCCCTATTTTATTTAGAATTGGTACTCTGATCTATTTACAAATCAAGTCTTTTGCTTTATGAAAATTGGTTTTTCATTCTCAACATAAGAAAAAAGTGACTGTTTAGCCTTGTCAAAATTTAGAGATCTTAGTCATTTAGTTCTAATAATTTGTAAAACAGTGATTATCATGACCGGAATTCTAGTCTTATGAATTGGTACCCTTAATTTCGTTGAAACAAAGTCAAGAATCCCCTTTGTTAATGTATTGTTTTTTCTGCCATAGTTGTGATGGTTTCCATGCAAAACCACAAACGATATATTTATGCTTATCAGCCTGCAAACACACCTGATATGCCCATGAACATTTGTATGGGAATCCATACATTGGTGTGAGACAAGCTGAATGATATCTATTTGTTCTATTTCTTTGGATTATGTCTAATTCTAGCAGTAGAGATTTTGTATCACATTGTTACCCAGTTATCTCTTGATTGCCTATTGTTGCAATATTTTGCCAACATCTTTGTTTGGAAGTGAAGGCAAAGGCAGAAGCATGCACTACTGTAGTTTTAGCAACTTTCCTATGATTAAATTTCTTGAAATTATTGCTAGATATGATTATGTGTGATTGTCAATGTTTAAATTTACATTAGTGATACTCCAGTTGCAGGTAAGCTTAATATATTCCTGTGATATTTTAATGTGACATTGTTGTTAAACTGTAGGGACATAGGAAACACGTTGATTCTTTGTGCTGGAATCCTTTAGGTGAGTTTCTGGCTTCTGTTAGTGATGACTCTGTCCGAGTGTGGTCATTTGGTTCAGGGAGTGAAGGTGAATGCGTGCATGAGCTGAGTTGTAATGGAAACAAGTTCCATTCATGTGTTTTCCATCCCACTCATCCATCTTTGCTTGTTATTGGCTGCTACCAGGCAAGTCCTCTACTTGAGTATTGTTGGCCCAGATGGCAACCCAAGAGGGGGGGGGGGGTGAAT
>UESW01001595.1:335139-356080 GCA_900491605.1 Calamus simplicifolius | reverse complement strand
AAATTTGTGACGAATATTTCGTCACAAATCCATCACTATTATTTGTGACGGGCGCTCTTTCCGTCACTAAATTTAGTGACGGCAAAAATGATGACGATAAGATTTCCATCACTAATCCGTCACTAAACCCAGTTTGTGACGGAATAGTGATGAAAATTTTTGTCACTATTATACTATTTTCTTGTAGTGAAGAGATAAATAGGGAGAGGGGTGGTGCCAATACTGGTGTCCCCGTTCAGGCTCCTTCCCATGCCACTGTTTGTGAGAGGGACTACTCGAACGGCCAGTGGAAGATCGAGGCCTCTTGGGGGCCTCACATCAGCAGTACTTCGATGAGGTATGGCGGCGGTGAGTCTCCCGATAGGAAGACTTCTAGCGAGTGAATTGATGATTGGCCTGAGCAGCAGTTGCAGGGGACAGAGGGCCCTTGGCTGCTGCTGTGTAGCCACTGAGTGCTTTTCTTGCGGCTCCTCGACCACTACCACCAGTGCTTGGACTTGCTGGGTGAGGGTGGCAAGCTGATCCGGCTAGGTGGTCTGAGGTGGTAGTGATGGTAGAGTAGGGAGACTGGCCTCCTGCTGCTCGACCTACCAGGAAGGCTCTTCCATACGGATGGTGGAGGCTTCTTGAGCATGCGTCATCACCATTGTCGATTTAGAGGGGATGAAGATCTATAGGTTGGTATTACTGATCTGCTCTTCCTCCCGCTCTTCCTCCCTTCCTGGCGCATTAATATGTTGTCACCAAGTCATCTTCCTTGATCATCGGCGAGCGCCCAATCACCTTCTCCGACGAGCTAAGAATCCTTCGGTTGGCTTCTCTTGATCGGTAGCCTCCAAAAGTTTCTTGGGCTGAAGATTTCGGCGGGAACCCTTCGACGCTCAAGTTAGCACTCTGGGCAATAGCCGTAAGCTTAGAGGAAAGCTCGAGAGTCTTAGAAAGAGAAAGATGCTCTGTGTGAGTGTGTGTCATACTTACTTGGTCAGAAATCCCTCTTACCCATTTTATTGAAGTTCATGGGGGTCACGGCGTAACTGATTGTCAGGGTGCAGCCCGCAGCGTAACCGAATTGGTGGGATTTGCTCCCTGCATAGCGTGTTAGAATTGGCAGGGTTTGTTCCCCACGTGATATGTCAGGATTGGCAAAGTCTGGCAGACTTGAGCGATCGTCGCTGGGTTGGTAGGACTTGTCAAACTTGGGCGGTCGTCGTCAGGTTGGCGGGATTTACTAGACTTGAGCAGCCAGGATTCGTCGGATTTGTCTTCCACGTCTCTGCGGATGTTCTAGACTGTGAGAAAATCGTATGAGCAGCCTGAGCAACTAGGCCATACAGGTGGTCCCCACAAGGGATCTTACCTGGGTGGCTGACTGAAAATCCTACCCAGATGGCCTGCTGGAGGTTCTACCCGGATGGTCGGATCAAGGTCCTACTCAGGGGGCCGATTGGAGTTGCTCTGAAAGGATGATCACCATCGTTAGTTGGATGCGGCCTTATCAGCTCCATCATGAGGGGTCCATTTGAAAGTATGATCTTCATCATTGATTGAATGTTGCTTCATTAGCCCCATCACTTCCCAATAACATGAGAATCCTATCTCATCAGCCACAGCCATGCGGGAATGAGAGAGCTGAGTTTCTTAAATGTCGCAGCATTGTAGTAAACCACTACAACAAATATCTACTATCCCGCTAAAAATATTATTTTAGGATGCTTAAAAGCGTCTAAAAATATTATCCCGACGCTTCTACAAGCATCGGGATAGTGGGATGTGCCGATGCTTTAAAGCGTCGGTAGGTTAAAATATTTTTTAGAAAATTTAGAAAGTGCCGACGCTTTAAAGCGTCAGCATAGTTTACCCATTGTCCTATTGCCCTCAGTTGATGAAATACGCTAGAAAAATAAAAAATAAAAATCACTTCAACTATGGCATTGACGGTTTAGGCAAGCATTGAGGCAATCGCGAAAGCTCAAAGTCTTAAAGCATTCAAACAGTAATAAGATTTCAGATCAAGAAAACATCAATGGATTTAAGATTTCATCAGAATACACCCCACTTTCTTTGCTTCATTTCTACAAATAGATCAAACCATTTCATGTCCCAAGCAAATCAGAAAGAAGATTAAAAAACATTTTACATAGAAATCCTAGGCAGAGCTTTGGATGAGGCAGAGGTCAGTCTTAAAGTCTTGGGCGATCTCCCGGATGAGGCGCTGGAAGGGCAGCTTGCGGATGAGGAACTTCATGCCCTTCTAGTACTTTCAGATCTCCCGGAGTGCCACCGTACCGGGGTGGAAGTGGTGGGGCTTTCTTCACACTGCCGATTGCCGTGGCCGACTTCCTGGCCGCTTCATCGCCAGGTGCTTCTGGGGGGCCTTGCCGCCGGTCGACTTCCTGGCCATCTAAAGCAGCAGTCAGGAAAGGAATCCTGCCGGCCAAAGATCCAACCAATGGTCGCTCTCGAAAGCACAAGATGCCAAAAGAAATCTCCAACTAAGATGAAGTACTCGCCCTCCGACCGGGACAGGCTTAGTCTTTTCATACATTTTCCATCTCAAAACTGTGCATATCCTTCGCTTGTTGAGGGCTTCGAAATGGAGAAGGAGGGATTGGAATTTGAAAGGGATGGAGAGATTTTAGAGAGACGAAGGGAATTTTTGCGGTAGGGGGCGGGTGGAGAGGCAGAAGGGATGGAGAGATTTTAGGGAGACGAAGGGGCCGATATTTGCAACAGGGGACGGGTGGGGAGGCCGAAGGGATGGAGAAAATTTAGGGAGATTAAGGGATGAGAGAGGCGCGCATTGATTCCGAGCGTTGGATTAGTTAGCAGCGATGGGTGAACGTGGAATTTTCGTGTTTTTGTAGCACGTGGATCGCGATCCATGGCACGGTCCCATTTTCGGAAGGTGTTATTTACAATATAGTCAATCCCGAAGCGTCGTTAAATTTTCTCCCTTGCTGATGCTTGTTTTAAGCATGGACGAACCGCGAAAACTTTCACGTTTACCACTAGCATCAAAAAAAAAAAAAAAAAGTTGCTATAATTAAATTTTAGTGCAGTGAACATATTACGGAATTGCATGTGCCGCATTGTAAGCAGACAAGTAAACCATAGGATTCAAGACACTGTGCCGGCTGATTCTAAATGAATTTTTTGGCGGGAAAAAGATGAGTAGCATCATTTCTACTGTTATTTATTTTGATGACTCTACAAAATGGCATCATGAGATTTCTGCAACACCTGATCTACCACTGATATGATTGATTTGTGTCGTCAGGATAAAAGGTAACGGCGGCTAATGACCCCGAGACCTCCAGCGATCTCAGAGCGCACCGGCATTTTCTCACCCCCGGGACCCCTTTCGGTCTCGGGGTGGGGTCATCATCACTTGACCCCGAGACCCCCACCGGTCTCGGGGTGCACCGGCATTTTCCCACCCCGGGACCCCTTCCGGTCTCGGGTGGGGTCATCATCTCTTGACCCCGAGACCCCCACCGGTCTCGGGGTGCACCGGCATTTCCCACCCCCGGGACCCTTTCGGTCTCGGGGTGGGGTCATCATCTCTTGACCCCGAGACCCCCACCGGTCTCGGGGTGCACCGGCATTTCCCCACCCCCGGGACCCCTTCCGGTCTCGGGGTGGGGTCATCATCTCTTGACCCCGAGACCCCACCGGTCTCGGGGTGCACCGGCATTTCCCCACCCCCGGGACCCCTTCCGGTCTCGGGTGGGGTCATCATCTCTTGACCCCGAGACCCCCACCGGTCTCGGGGTGCACGGCATTTCCCCACCCCGGGACCCCTTCCGGTCTCGGGGTGGGGTCATCATCTCTTGACCCCGAGACCCCACCGGTCTCGGGGTGCACCGGCATTTTCCCACCCCCGGGACCCCTTCCTCTCGGGTGGGGTCATCATCTCTTGACCCCGAGACCCCCACCGGTCTCGGGGTGCACCGGCATTTCCCCACCCCCGGGACCCCTTCCGGTCTCGGGGTGGGGTCATCATCTCTTGACCCCGAGACCCCCACCGGTCTCGGGGTGCACCGGCATTTCCCCACCCCGGGACCCCTTCCGGTCGGGGTGGGGTCATCATCTCTTGACCCCGAGACCCCCACCGGTCTCGGGGTGCACCGGCATTTCCCCACCCCCGGGACCCCTTCCGGTCTCGGGGTGGGGTCATCATCTCTTGACCGAGACCCCCACCCTCGGGGTGCACCGGCATTTCCCCACCCCGGGACCCTTCCGGTCTCGGGTGGGGTCATCATCTCTTGACCCCGAGACCCCCACCGGTCTCGGGTGCACCGGCATTTCCCCACCCGGACCCCTTCCGGTCGGGGTGGGGTCATCATCTCTTGACCCGAGACCCCCACCGGTCTCGGGGTGCACCCATTTCCCACCCCCGGGACCCCTTCCGGTCTCGGGGTGGGGTCATCATCTCTTGACCCCGAGACCCCCACCGGTCTCGGGGTGCACCGGCATTTCCCCACCCCCGGGACCCCTTCCGGTCTCGGGGGGGGTCATCAGCGATTGGCATGCAGTTCAATCGTCGAAAGAAATGACGACTTCAGGCCGCACGGCGCACCCACGTGACTCTCAGTACGCCCGTGATTGCACCCCGTTACGGAGGGCCATACCTCATAACGGCGTATGGTGCATTGCA
The DNA here is from genome assembly GCA_900491605.1 of Calamus simplicifolius. NCBI lineage: Eukaryota > Viridiplantae > Streptophyta > Magnoliopsida > Arecales > Arecaceae > Calamus > Calamus simplicifolius. The sequence goes on along the minus strand of UESW01001595.1, from coordinate 351,423 downwards.
TGTCCCTGTGCATGGCCATGCCTCACTACGGCGTACGATTCGCTACCACTTGCGACTGTGCTCGGTCATATCATCCGACGGCGCGCACTGATGCCTTCGCGGCTGTTGGACACGTATGACATCACGTCGGCAAGCGGTACGGGATGTCTCCGGCACGCGCAGCGATGGTACGACGGTGATCTTCCGAAACAGTAAGATAGGATATTCGGACAGGTATAAAAGCACGTGCTCGCGCTGTAAGTAGGGATCTGAACTCTGGTTTTCTGAGCTTTCTTCCTCCCAGCAAAACCCTAACCGCCTCAGTTCTTTTCCGCTGAGCGGTTCTTTGTCTGAGCCCAAGTGACTGACTTGATCGTCGGAGGGTCCCTACCGGTATCGCCGGTCTCGGGGACTTTTCTTGCAGGGCTCCGAGGAGAAGGACGTCCGTCTTCCCCGACGTTTGAGGAAGGTGACTTGGCGTCATCAGATTGGCGCGCCAGGAAGGGGGTGTAAGAAAGACATCGAGCCAGCAGCTTACCTTTTTCTTCAAGATCTTAAAGTCATGGTGACGACTCGGACGAAGGGAGTTTCAGCCGGTCGCGCTGGGGGGCAGCGCTGCGGGGCCGGTCCACCCGCGGAGGCCCCCCCGGCTCTCGCATCCAGTATTCCGGAGCCTCTGCATCTCCGGGGGGCAGGGCCTTCTGCTCCGCAGAATGACGCTCCCGTGCCTGCTCCGCAACAACTCCAGGAAGATCGACTCACTGCCCTGGCCACGCAGGTCCAGTCTTTGGCGGCGATGGTTCAGGGCCTGCAGCACCAGCAGGCGGCCTTGCAGCAGCCGGAGCTGAACCCGTCTGTCCCGGGGGTGGTGCAACCCAGCCAGCATTCCTCCCGCCGGAGATCGCCGGTTCCTGTGGATCGTCGCCACCGATCCTCGGCCAAGCCTCACCACCGTGAAGCCTCTAAAGACCCCGGTCGGCACCAAAGCCCTGCACCAGCCAGGCATGAAGCCCAATGTACCACTGGCAGAGCGGTGTACCACCGGCTCTCAGCAACAAAAGCTCGACCCCGGTCGTCACTAAAGCCCTGCACTAGCCAGGCATGAAGCCCAGTGTACCACTGGCAGAGCGGTGTACCACCGGCTCTCAGCAACAAAAGCCCGACCCCGTCGGCACTAAAGCCCTGCACCAGCCAGGCATGAAGCCCAGTGTACCACTGGCAGAGCGGTGTACCACCGGCTCTCAGCAACAAAAGCCCGACCCGGTCGGCACCTAAAGCCCTGCACCAGCCAGGCATGAAGCCCAGTGTACCACTGGCAGAGCGGTGTACCACCGGCTCTCAGCAACAAAAGCCCGACCCCGGTCGGCACTAAAGCCCTGCACAGCCAGGCATGAAGCCTAGTGTACCACTGGCAGAGCGGTGTACCACCGGCTCTCAGCAACAAAAGCCCAACCCGGTCGGCACTAAAGCCCTGCACCAGCCAGGCATGAAGCCCAGTGTACCACTGGCAGAGCGGTGTACCACCGGCTCTCAGCAACAAAAGCCCGACCCCGGTCGGCACCTAAAGCCCTGCACCAGCCAGGCATGAAGCCCAGTGTACCACTGGCAGAGCGGTGTACCACCGGCTCTCAGCAACAAAAGCCCGACCCGGTCGGCACCTAAAGCCCTGCACCAGCCAGGCATGAAGCCCAGTGTACCACTGGCAGAGCGGTGTACCACCGGCTCTCAGCAACAAAAGCCCGACCCCGGTCGGCACTAAAGCCCTGCACCAGCCAGGCATGAAGCCCAGTGTACCACTGGCAGAGCGGTGTACCGGCTCTCAGCAACAAAAGCCCGACCCCGGTCGGCACCTAAAGCCCTGCACCAGCCAGGCATGAAGCCCAGTGTACCACTGGCAGAGCGGTGTACCACCGGCTCTCAGCAACAAAAGCCCGACCCCGGTCGGCACCTAAAGCCCTGCACCAGCCAGGCATGAAGCCCAGTGTACCACTGGCAGAGCGGTGTACCACCGGCTCTCAGCAACAAAAGCCCGACCCTGGTCGGCACCTAAAGCCCTGCACCAGCCAGGCATGAAGCCCAGTGTACCACTGGCAGAGCGGTGTACCACCGGCTCTCAGCAACAAAAGCCCGACCCCGGTCGGCACCTAAAGCCCTGCACCAGCCAGGCATGAAGCCCAGTGTACCACTGGCAGAGCGGTGTACCACCGGCTCTCAGCAACAAAAGCCCGATCGGTCGGCACCAAAGCCCTGCGCTAGCCAGGCACGAAGCCGACACCCGTCAGCACCTAAAGCGCTAGCCAGGCACGAAGCCCGACACCCGTCGGCACCTAAGCCCCGCCTCGGACGGCACAAGAAGCTCCGGGCTTGCTGAACTTAAAGCCCGACACCCGACAGCACAAAGTCCCGCCGGTCAGATAAAAGCCGACCCCCGTAGGCATCAAAAGCCACGCGCCTATTTAGTACAAGGTCCAACACTCGGCAGGGCGTTGCGCCGATGGCCTCGAGGAGCCCGTCTACCTAACCTCTGACTGCCGGCGTTTCCGCTCCGAAAAACCTACCCTCCCTGGTCCTAACTTTCGGGTCTAAACAGCTGGGGCGGAATAGCTCGAGTTGAGAGTTGTCCCCCGGTGCTATCGGAACTAATGGGATCACAGGGCTACGTGTTGTCAATCGACGAAGTTCATGATAAGACAATGCATCTTGAAGAATGTTTTCATTAATTGGAAGGGACTACAAAATGCCGACGTTGTCGGACTTGTAAAAAAGAAAGAACAAAACAACAAGAGTGCGAGCTCACGGCTCTGCCGGTGCGGGCTCATCATCAGAAGGGGCCAAGTCAGACAAACGCTCCAGCTCAACCTCCAGGGCCTGGGGGAAGTTCAGGTCCCTGGCCACCTTCTCCTTGCCATGCTGGAACCCGTCGAGGAATACAGCCGCCGAGGCTTCGGCCAGGTCGTCTGTGAAGCACCCGGACGTCTTGTACTCCTCTATGAGCCCAGCGGCCCGGACCTTCTCTGCAGCAAGGGCTTCCGTTGCAACCCTTTCAGCCTCCCGGGCGCGGCTCACCTCCTCTTTGGACCGGCTGACTTCCTCTTTGCCGCTGCGCCTCTTCTGTCGCCGCACCCGCTCGACCTTCGGCCTCCTGGAGGGCTGAGGTTAGCTCAGAGATATGCATGTCCCTGGCCATTACATCATTCTCAGCCTCCGTCATTTGGAGGAGCGCTGCGCGCACGGTTGGCTTCAATCTCCGCCCGGCTCTCGGCGGCCTTTACCTCGCTCGCCCAGGCGCTTCTGGCCGACTCCAGCGCCTTCTCGGCCGCCTCCGCGCGGCACCGAGCGTCCTCGACCTCCTTCTGCGTCTCCCGCAGAAGGACCTTCCCATCGCGCATTGCCTCCCTGGCGGCCCTTAGGGAGTATGCAATCTGCGCGCGTAAGCTCCAGGTCAGCTGAAGGAAAGAATAAAAGGTAAAGGGCAAAAGATCACTTACCCTGACGACAGCAGCATAGGAGTCCTGGAAGAACGCGCTCGCTTTCTGGTGACTGAGGTCCTCCAGGATCTCAGGAACAAAGATCGGGCCCAGGACTCGCTCAGCCCAGCGACCGTCGTTCAGGAGTCTCGGGGTGGCCCGGGCTCGCCCCCACCTTGCTCCGTCGTTTCAGCTGTCCCCGGTTCGGTGCGTGGGCCACTCCTGGGCGACCCCTCAGGGGGTGGACTCACGGGACCAGATGGTCCCTCACCCCAATCCCTGGTGGCATCCGGCGGGGTCGGTCCCCCAGGAGCCGGGGGCTCTTCGGTCAATATGGGCCCCTCCGCGGCTGGCTCCTCAACGGGGACTCCCGCGGTTGTCCCATCCCTGGCGGAGTGTCGGCCGTGAGATCAACCTCTGGAACAGCCGGGACATCTTGCGGAGCCGGGGGTGGGGAGACTTGAGCCGGTGGGGAGGCCCGAGCCATCGGACGCTTCGGGGCTGGGGCCTGCTGACCCCTGGATGGTCCTTCCCGGGCCCTCTTCTTGGAGGCAGCCCTCAGCAGTTTTGCCGCCGGTATCTTCATGGCTGCACGGCATCAGTTGAGCTTTAAAAAAAAAAAAGAGAGAGAGAGAGAGAGGGGGAGAGAAGCGAAATTTTTGGCTAAGGATGGAGAGGACTTACCCCGGTGGGAGATGAGACCCGCCGACTCCAGGTTATCCTCCGACAGCAACAGGGTGTATCGGGGGATCTCGGTGGCCAACAATAGCCCCAACGCCTCCCGGTCCCCAGGTGGATGGCGACGGCGTTCCCCCGGAGGTCGGGGTCTCCCCACTGGGGCCTGACTTGGTCAACATTCGCAAAAAAGAAACGGGATTTCCATCCCTTAATCGAAGAAGGAAGGAGGAGTTTTAGGACCCGATTGGGTCGGGGCTGGAATAGCCACCAGCCCTTTTGAGCCCGAAGGGTGTAGAAAGATCGAAAAAGGCTGATTCGGGGGGTAATGTTCAGGCGATAGCAAAGGATGACAAAGGCACAGATGACGCGATAGGAGTTTGGAACTAATTGAGAGGGGGCCAAGGAATAGTAGTTAAGGAGGTTGACAAAAAAGGGCGGAAAGGGTGGGCGGAGACCTGCCTTTAGGCAGATCTCATAGAGGGCCACCCGACCGGGTCGGGAGGAAATGACCCTATCGTCGGAGTTGGCAGGAAAAGCTCAACGTCCCGGGGGACCTGATAACGGGCCCGGATTTTTTCCAAATCCAGCCGCGTCATCGTGGAGGCCGTCCCCTCTGGGGACCCCTCCGCCGTCGAGGAGGCGCCGGCCTCCGACCGGCGGCCCCTCGATGGGGCTCCACCGGTGACCCGTCGCGGGCCAGGGGGACGTGGTCCTCTGAATCAGAGGACCACTCAATCGAAGGGGAAGGAGCAGGAGAGGTACGGTACCTCTCGAAGGAGGACGATCCTCAGAACCGTCCTCCGAGGTCCAGGAAGGAGAACTCATGAGCAGAGGGACAGAAGTCTAGGATGGGGGAAGAGCTGACCTGGAAGGGAGGAAACCAGACGCAGGCCCGCAGGTTGCAGGGGAGGTCGGAGCGTAGGCGCAGAAGGAGACGATGACAAGAGAAGCGGTATGGCATCAATTCAACTCCTCGCTTAGCTTTAGCAGGTTTTCAAATCATCCGCCACGTCTCGTTGACCACATGGCCCCTTGCCATAGGCTGGCTCGCCTCGAGGGACACCCCCAGCGCATGGCGCGGCACGCCCTCGGCCAATGGTGGGACCCTGCTGACGTCGCCGTAAGGAAAGGTAATGATGATGCGGCTTTTCGCGCAAACTTCGAAGAGCCAGTTCTCTCTCTCGAGGTCGATCGTGGTGGGCACAACGTACGGAGGGCCGCCTCCTTACATTCCCCAGGCCGTCCGCATAAAAGATGAGGATGGGATCAGCCACGTGGAGAACACCCCTTGCGCCTCAACGGTGGGACCCGCTTCACCCCAGGGGTGAGGGGGCATCTGATATGACTGATCCCTTCGTCAGGATAAAAGGTAACGGCGGCTAATGACCCCGAGACCCCCACCGTCTTGGGGTGCACCGGCATTTCCCCACCCCCGGGACCCCTTCGGTCTCGGGGTGGGGTCATCATCTCTTGACCCCGAGACCCCCACCGGTCTCGGGGTGCACCGGCATTTCCCCACCCCGGGACCCCTTCCGGTCTCGGGGTGGGGTCATCATCTCTTGACCCCGAGACCCCACGGTCTCGGGGTGCACCGGCATTTCCCCACCCCCGGGACCCCTTCCGGTCTCGGGGTGGGGTCATCATCTCTTGACCCCGAGACCCCCATCGGTCTCGGGTGCATCGGCATTTCCCACCCCCGGGACCCCTTTCGGTGTCGGGGTGGGGTCATCATCACTTGACCCCGAGACCGGTCTCGGGGTGCACCAGCATTTTCCCACCCCCGGACCCCTTTCGTCTCGGGGTGGGGTCATCATCTCTTGACCCCAAGACCCCACCGGTCTCGGGGTGCACCGGCATTTTCCCACCCCGGGACCCCTTCCGGTCTCGGGGTGGGGTCATCATCTCTTGACCCCGAGACCCCCACCGGTCTCGGGGTGCACCGGCATTTCCCCACCCCCGGGACCCCTTCCGGTCTCGGGGTGGGGTCATCATCTCTTGACCCCGAGACCCCCACCGGTCTCGGGGTGCACCGGCATTTTCCCACCCCCGGGACCCCTTCCGGTCTCGGGGTGGGGTCATCATCTCTTGACCCCGAGACCCCCACCGGTCTCGGGGTGCACCGGCATTTCCCCCCCGGGACCCCTTCCGGTCTCGGGGTGGGGTCATCATCTCTTGACCCCGAGACCCCCACCGGTCTCGGGGTGCACCGGCATTTCCCCACCCCCGGGACCCCTTCCGGTCTCGGGGTGGGGTCATCATCTCTTGACCCCGAGACCCCCACGGTCTCGGGTGCACCGGCATTTCCCCACCCCCGGGACCCCTTCCGTCTCGGGGTGGGGTCATCATCTCTTGACCCCGAGACCCCCACCGGTCTCGGGGTGCACCGGCATTTCCCCACCCCCGGGACCCCTTCCGGTCTCGGGGTGGGGTCATCATCTCTTGACCCCGAGACCCCCATTGGTCTCGGGTGCACCGGACCCCCGGGACCCCTTCCGGTCTCGGGGTGGGGTCATCATCACTTGACCCCGAGACCCCCCCGGTCTCGGGGTGCACCGGCATTTCCCCACCCCCGGGACCCCTTCCGGTCTCGGGGTGGGGTCATCATCTCTTGACCCCGAGACCCCCACCGGTCTCGGGGTGCACCGGCATTTCCCCACCCCGGGACCCCTTCCGGTCTCAGGGTGGGGTCATCATCTCTTGACCCCGAGACCCCCACCGGTCTCGGGGTGCACCGGCATTTCCCCACCCCCGGGACCCCTTCCGGTCTCGGGGTGGGGTCATCATCTCTTGACCCCGAGACCCCCACCGGTCTCGGGGTGCACCGGCATTTCCCCACCCCCGGGATCCCTTCCGGTCTCGGGGTGGGTCATCATCTCTTGACCCCGAGACCCCACCGGTCTCGGGGTGCACCGGCATTTCCCACCCCCGGGACCCCTTCCGGTCTCGGGGTGGGGTCATCATCTCTTGACCCCGAGACCCCACCCCCACCGGTCTCGGGGTGCACCGGCATTTCCCCACCCCCGGGACCCCTTCCGGTCTCGGGGTGGGGTCATCATCTCTTGACCCCGAGACCCCCACCGGTCTCGGGGTGCACCGGCATTTCCCCACCCCGGGACCCCTTCCGGTCTCGGGGTGGGGTCATCATCTCTTGACCCCGAGACCCCCACCGGTCTCGGGGTGCACCGGCATTTCCCCACCCCGGGACCCCTTCCGGTCTCGGGGTGGGGTCATCATCTCTTGACCCGAGACCCCCACCGGTCTCGGGGTGCACCGGCATTTCCCCCCCCGGGACCCCTTCCGGTCTCGGGGTGGGGTCATCAGCGATTGGCATGCAGTTCAATCGTCGAAAGAAATGACGACTTCAGGCCGCACGGCGCACCCACGTGACTCTCAGTACGCCCGTGATTGCACCCCGTTACGGAGGGCCATACCTCATAACGGCGTATGGTGCATTGCATGTCCCTGTGCATGGCCATGCCTCACTACGGCGTACGATTCGCTACCACTTGCGACTGTGCTCGGTCATATCATCCGACGGCGCGCACTGATGCCTTCGCGGCTGTTGGACACGTATGACATCACGTCGGCAAGCGGTACGGGATGTCTCCGGCACGCGCAGCGATGGTACGACGGTGATCTTCCGAAACAGTAAGATAGGATATTCGGACAGGTATAAAAGCACGTGCTCGCGCTGTAAGTAGGGATCTGAACTCTGGTTTTCTGAGCTTTCTTCCTCCCAGCAAAACCCTAACCGCCTCAGTTCTTTTCCGCTGAGCGGTTCTTTGTCTGAGCCCAAGTGACTGACTTGATCGTCGGAGGGTCCCTACCGGTATCGCCGGTCTCCGGGACTTTTCTTGCAGGGCTCCGAGGAGAAAGACGTCTGTCTTCCCCGGCGTTTGAGGAAGATGACTTGGCGTCATCAACCACCATTTCTTTATCTTTTCTATTGGGTGAAAAAATAATTAAGTCAGCTCGAGGAACAGAATTATGGCCAGTGGGGTGTTGTAAACTGATCGCGTTGGTCGTGGTAGTGGTTTGCTGCGGTTGGCCAGAAGATAAGGTCAACAAGTCTCCCGTGCGTCTCTACCGTGCCAGTGAAACAAATAATTAAATGTACATAAATTTAATACCAAATTACAGCATCAGATGGCTAGCTTTTTCTCGGATGGCATTTCTTTTAAGGCTTTTTAGTCTTTACCACAAGTTCATTGAATCATTGTTTACCCTTGTCCCTCAATAAAATCTTCCAACTTGACCACTGCTCACATGTTTTTATGAAATCTTAACTACTTGACCAATCAGGTGCACATCTAAGTTCGCCGTTCACACTTTACTTCCAACTTGACATAAAAGATGATGACTATTTCCTAACCGTCCACACGTCCCTTCCACGATAACAGACCTTGTATCAGCATGTATGCCTCAACTGATTTATCTTTTGCTACAACAATAATCGGTGACCTAACTTTTGTATATATATCCAACCCCTTAATTCATCCTTTATTGCAACAACCTAAGAATTCACAAAAATTAATCAAAAACATATTATTAAATTAATTTCTTCACTTTATATATATATATATATATATATATATATATATATATATATATATATATATATAGTTTTTACTGTATTCGATATAGTCAAATTTGAATTTGGTTATTTTTCTTATCTTTGAATTCACAGTGTGTGAATACCAAAAATGAAAAGGATGAAAAAGGTAAGGTAACTTCAGAATTCATATGGATGCAAGGAGATCAAAAATAATCGAATCTTGAACTTAGTTATTTTGAATATAATTATTATATGTTATGTGTGTATGTATGTATACACATATACATTTGTATGTATGTATATTTGTATATATGTTTATATACATATATGTATGTATGTATATGTGTGTGTGTATATATATGTATGTATGTATATATGTATGTGTATAGATATATATATGTGTGTATGTATAAATATTTATATATTATATGTATGTATGTATGTGGAGAGAGATGCAATGTTGTGGAACTAAATACATAAGTCCGCACAAATTTTTGGCATCAAAGCATCACTTTCACTCACATTTATTTTGAGGGGTGAAAACCCTAAATTTTGAGGGCATTGCTAGCACTTTGTTCATAGGGGCCTAAGTTTGTGTCAATTTTTTTTTTTTTTTGCATGGTTGAAAAACTTTATTATCTTAACAAAGTCTCTTTGAATTATTCAATTGTGCATCTTTAATCCTTCATCCTACATTTTAAGTCACCCATCCCCTAGTCCACATATATCATGAGTTGGATTGGCTAGCTTTAATACCATGTGTAATAATATGATAAATATAATTCAAGTTTCTTAATTCTGTCAAAGTACTCTACATTTTCCTGGCATATGTAAGAATAAATACGTGTACACAAGCTATCACATACCCTAGCATATATTCAATATTTGTATGAAAGAATTAGTGCTCCAGTGTCTCGTCATCTACACAAGCCATGGTTTAGAACCTCTCTAGTACCATTTATAATGATTGATGATCTCACCCAAAACTATTAACCAAAAAAACTATTTAAGTTTCTTAGTCCTGATTCAATATAAAATGTTTCTAGCTACAGAAATTGAACATATTGATGCAGGCTTAGGCATATTGCACCTCACTAAATAGTAACAATGACCAAACTTTGGAACATCATCTGCAGGGTATTTGTATTTGTTCCCCGGCATCGTTCTCTCCAAATCGTCTCATCCTATTGCATCATTAAAGACTCCACCATCACTTTGCCGCTTCATTAAACATAACTTTTTTTTAATGTTGTTTGGTTCTCTTTTTTTTCTCATTTCAGTTAGAATGAATGATGTTGAGATATCCTTAAGTGTAGACAAACTTTCCCGTCAAAATCGATGGGGTGCAACTTTTCCGCTGTGGAGTTATGTGAGGAGACTTGGTTGAGTCAAGACTTCATTTTGTTGTTGGCCCACTCTCCTGTCAGAATGGAGGAGCACAAGTTTTTCCTCTTTTAAACATAACAAGAGGAGACTTGGAACTCATGGATGCCAGGAAGATTTCACTCAAGACTTCCATCAGATGATATGCCTACTCATCATTCATCATCCTCTTCTGATTTGTTTTCAATTTGGTTGGTACTAAAGACATAACAAACAGCTACTCCATTGCATCCGTGCATTCCACGCATTGTTGTGTACCGCCTTGCTTTTGCTTTATCATTGTGAAAGGCCTTGCCATTTTCCAAGTCTAATGGATTGATGGAAAGCTGCAGGATTTTTAAAAAATAAAAAGAAAAAAAGAAGAAGTGAGACACTTTCCTTATTATATCGATATTTATATATTAAAAATGTATAGAAATGATGTATTTATATTGTCGCCGCAAAAATCCGTTCTCCGACCCGGATGCGCTCTGGCTTCGGGTCCAAACGCCAGTTTCGTCGCCTGGGATGGAACCTGCAAGACAGTTCGAACGCAGAGGATGTTTTGGGGGTTGCCCTCTGCGGGAGACCCTCCGATGCCCAAGTCAGTGGAGATTCACAGCAAGCAGATATGAGGAGAAGACTCTCGCAGAAGAGTTCCCTATATGGGTTTCTTCCAAGAGCTTCGAGCTCTGTAGGATCTTCAATGGAGATTTTCAGTATGAGAGCCGGTGAATGAATGCATACCTGAGAGGTTTTAGGGCTGTGATATTTATAGGCGATCACCTGATTCCCTAGGCGCGCTGCAGGGGGATCTGAAAGCTGTTGTGATTCAAAACAGATTCAAATCAAGTTTGTTATGAGGCTAGTAGGATCTGTATCTTGTCAGTTAGAGGATCGACGATCAGGAGAGCTGGTTGATGCCTTGAGATTCAGTGATCACGTAGGTTCTAGGCCACTCCTATAGCCCTTAGGCCACTTCTGGCATGATTCTCCGTTTGAAATCTTATTCAGTTATCATGAATTCGAACTCTCCCGTGCTGGATTACGCAGAAGTATTTGAGTGCTCGGTCCGGCCGAGGGAAGGGATAACTTGGTTTTTCGAGGTACAGGATGGCTCGGTCTGCTGAAGTATGAAGATAGCTCGGGCTATCAAAGTATGAAGATAGCTTGGGCTGCCGAAGTATGAAGATAGCTCGGGCTGCCGAAGTATGAAGATGGTTCAGGCTGCCAAGATATGAGGGTAATCGGGTTGCCGAGGTATCAGGATAGTTCGGATTGTCGGGGCAACTCGACTCTGCTGAGGGCGATTCGGCTTCGCTGCCTAGTGGATGTGATAGCTGGCCAACAGGATGTTGGAATTGGACTTGACCCAATCGTCGTGTGGGGTATTAATGCAATGATACTTTTACCCCTCATCACATGCTCCCCACTCCCTAGTCCGAAGTGTAAATTCGAATGTAGGGAGTAGAGTTTTAGAATAACCTCATTCAGGGGGATCCGAAGGGGCAGGCAATGATAATTTTGTAAATGACAAGCCGCTGTTTCGTCATCATTTTTCGCTACAACACGAGAAGGAAACACCTCGTTTCTAGTAGGTCGTGATTGTGTGAGTCCACGTGGTGAGGCTCCTGTATTTTTGGCGCCTATATCGGAAGTTTTAGCATCTCGGGCTTTTCTTCTGGATGCTATTTAACGAGGGCTAGGGCGGTATTCCTTCTCCAATGCCTTTTCGTCCCTGCCATAGAGATTTTCATCCCTCTCCAAACCCTTGCCAGCTTATTCGTGTTTCGCCTCTCGATCTCTCAACATGAAGGGTTCGAGCGATGTCGCATCAGAGATAACCCTTGAAGCCTTGGACAAAATTTGTCGTCGTTACAGGGTTCCACGGGACGTTTCTCTATGGGTTCCGAAAGACGAGCCTAGGGTTTTAACGGGGTTAAGTCATGGGGTTTTCTTCTACGAGGAGAGCCTAAAGGCAGGTCTCCGGTTCCCTCTTCACCCGCTAGTTCAGGAGGTAATAAGGTTTTAACATATGCCCAACAATGGTGGCTCCGAATAGCTGGCGCAATCTCATCGAGTTCATCTCGATGTGGCGTGTTGGGGTGACTACGACCCTCCCTATATTTCGAGTTTGCTACAACCTGATTTCCGGAAGGAGCTTCGAGTGGCCTTATATTGGCCCCTGGAAGTCATTCAAAATGATTCAGATAATCTGTCTTCAATAAAGGAGTGAAAGTCTCGATTTTTCATCGCCGAGGGAAACAATGGCTCAGATTTTATAGGGACATGGGCAAGTTATGGAAAGATCCGGACGCGTGCCCGAAGTTGTCCGAGCAGGAGAAGAGGGATTTGGTAACCCTCTGCAGTGGTCGGATGCTATCAGCCAGCGCCCTATTATCAGAGGATGCCCTTTTTGCCACCGGGCTCAGTTCTATCGACCTCCAAGGTGAGTCTTCCTCTCTTTTTTTTTTCTATGATGGCCGATATGCTCAGGCAACTCTATTAGTATTCGACTGAATGCCTGCTGTGTTTTCAGCCAAGAGGTCAGCATTTGTGGGCCAAATGAAGAAGGAGCTGGGCAAGCACCATAGGGGCTCCAGCTCTAGGGACAAATATAGGTCCGAAAAGAGATCCCATTCCTCCGGGTCTTGCCCGAAGGAGTCAAAGAAGGATGGCGCTGGCCGCCATTCCTCCACCCCAAAGAGGGGGGAAGTGGGAGTGTCGGCTGTGGTTGATGAGCCCTCCCCGCCGGAGGGGGGCATGGAAGCGAAGAAGGAGAGAGTTGTTGGGGGGAGCTCAGAGGGAGCTATTGAAGTTCCTCCCCTTTAAATAGTGGTTGTGTCAGACGATGCAGAGGAGATGTCACTGGTTCATCCGGCCATTCTCTCGCCTGAGGTGGATCAGCCTCATTCATTAGAGGTTGGCAGTCCTGTGGTGTTGCGTGCTGACGGGGAAGAGGCCCCTGCTTTGGTCAAGGGATCCGAAGAGGCAGTTGCGGCTACTGAAGTTTGAGTCGAGCCACTTGTGGAAGGGTCGGTGGAGGCCGAGGGACCTCCTGCTTGAGGGCTTTCCCCCATGGCATCAGGGGGTGCCGTGGAGGAAACCAAGGCTTGGGTGGAGTCCGCTGGGGATGAAGCAACGCTTGGAGAGAAGGAAGAAGAAGAAGAACCATCGAGCGAAGGGGATGCTCGGACCGAGGTTCCTCCATCGGGGCCGAGGCATCCGAGGTTCTGCAGGCCAGAACTCTAGTGGAGGAGGCCAAATGGATGGCGGCTCCCTAGGTCGAAATTCCTCAGGCTGATTCTTCGGCCATCGGTTCTCTTATTCCTGGCCCAGAAGTGAAAGATATGTTTGCCGCTTTGATGCGGTCAGTGCTGCATATGGGAGAAGGTTCCTCAACGAACCAGCCCACCATAGAGGACATCGTCGAGGCAACTTTTGGGCGGTTCGGGGTGCGAAGAATGTCTACCTTCTCCCCGAGATCAGTGGCCCTACTCTTATGAAGATCGCCACAAACTACACTCCCGAGTAAGTCGTTGCACCATGGTGGCAATCTTAGTCGGTAGTGTTGGCCCAGATGGCAACCCAAGAGGGGGGGGGGGTGAATTGGGTTCTTAAAAATTTAAGATTTTTGAAATGTTTTAAACAAATTAACTCAAGATGTGCAAGTGAGAGAGATTAACTTATAAGCAATGCACAAACAGAATATAAGAGAGATAGAGTGAGAGACAAATGAGCACGGCAAACACAAGATATTTTATAGTGGTTCAGTGCAACCAGCACCTACGTCCACTCCCAAGATTCACTTGGGTCCATACTATAATCTACCTAGATTACAGCCGAGTTGTTTTACAAGCTCACAACTCAAACTTGTTGTTTTCCCAGGATCACAACGAACCCAGCTGGTTTTCAAGGGCTCACCAGCACAAAACCCTAACCCAAGCTTAACCAAGCTTGAACCGAGGTAAAACTACCTCTAGTTCAATCCCCCAGATTGAACTAGGCACAAATAAAATAAGTATTGTTTTTGAAATACAAAGCTCCTCAATGAGCAAATATACAAATTAAGAATAACAAGGTTTAGAAAAGCCTGATTTGTGGTTGGTTGGCTTTTGAGCTTTTCTTCTTTCTTCTTTTCTTCTTCTCCTTGCTGGATTGAATCAAGCCTCAGCTCCGATTCTTCACAGTTGAAGCAGTTGAGAAGAGTTGAAAAAGCAAAAATGAATCTCCTTTCTCCAAGTTGGGAAATCCACCAAGACTTTGATTTGAATGCTTTGGATTCCTCTTGAGCCTTTTTGGAGTGGAGTGGATTAGAGCTAGAAGGTTTTCCTCTTAAGATTCAAGCTCTCGGATTTTTGAAATGGGATTTGTCTATCTCAGATTTTCTCTCTTTTTCCTTCTTTTTTCCATTTTTTTTTTGAACAATAGTCCCTTTTATAGATTTCTTTCACACCATTTTTGGAAGAAAACTATCCGTTGGAGTGTACCTTGTATCAAAAATATCCGTTAGAAATAAGGTAAAATAGAAATATTACCGTTAGAGCTGATCTGGCAACTTGATTTTTCGTTCCAGGTGGGTTGGAGTCGACTCTAACTTTTCTGGAGTCGGCTCTAGCTCGAGGCATCTCAAATCGATATTTCTGGAGTCGTCTCTGACTTTTCAGGGGTCGACAAGAAACTTTTCCGGAGTCGACTCTAACTTACCCGGAGTCGACTCTAGGTTGGGGCCAGAAAAATCAACTTTCTGCTTCGTCTGTGAGAGTCGACTCTAACAGTCTCGGAGTCGACTCTAACATCCGTGCCAGTTTCGGAGTCGGCTCTGTGATTCTCGGAGTCGACTCTAATGTCTGCAATTCTTACCTAGACATTAGATTCGATCCAGACACTATGTAACTCCTGATTTTGATCATTCAACAGTCTATAATCTGAAACACTAAATCAAAATCATTAGAGCCTCCAATAGTTATACTCAAGTAGTTTTGTTAATCATCAAAATCATCAATTGGGTCAACAATCTCCCCCTTTTTGATGATAACAAAAACTTTGAGTATATGCATTCAAAAATTCATTCAAACTAAAGATTATCGTCATTTTGAAACTTAAACATTTTAAATGAAGGATTTGATGCCAATATTCAAAGTAAGCTTTTAAAATTGTGCATGAGTTCAATATAATTCATCAATTATGAATATATAATCTTAATGTGCATAAAAAAAGCAATTGAGCTTTTGTTAAGCTCCCCCTGCATTGAATAGCTCCCCCTATATATAAGCATCAAATTTTAACTGATTAACATTTCAAGTCATTTTGCACAAGCAATTATTCTCCCCCTTTCTTTCTTTCTTTCTTTATGCATATATAACCATCTCTCCCTTCATTAAAATTTTCAAGTCTTCGCTTATTCATATTCAATATTCATATTCAATCTTTCTTTGCATACAACCATCTTTCATTGAAATTTTTAATCTTTCTTTCTTTGCATATTCAACCATCTCAACCATCTCTTCCCCTTTTTTGTTATCAGCAATAAGGAGAGTATTAGATAAAGAAAGCTATATAAAAAAATTTGTAGACTCAATAAAGCATAGGGATCCAGCAATCAATATTTGAAAATGTGAAATTGCATTTCATAAGCAAGAACCATTACATTAGTTGATTCATATACATTTCAAAATGAATACATTAGATATTCAAAACTTCCTAAGTACAAACTATCAAAATCAAAATCAAGGTCAGATATGTTTGAATACAATTTTCTTCAAATGACCTATGATTTCCATTACATCATCCTTTTGTGATTTCTTAAAGTTTTCAAGGCAAGCTTCGATTTGAGAGACTGCAAGGTCAATGTCCTTCTTCAATTGACCCGTTGTATGAACATAAGATCCTGACCCATCAGCAATACCTTCCATCCTTTGAAGATTTATGAAGATCAACCCCAAAGGATTCAACTGAATTGCTTAAGGTAAAGGAGATCATGTCCAGTCTCGAATTAAATTCTTCCTTCAACTGATTAAGTCTTCTTTTAATTGTGAAATTTCTTGAGATCTCTGACTATCATACTTAGCAAGTAATCTCTTAACTGATCAATTTGTTCATCAGAGAATCTCCCAGAATTTGTTATAGGCTGATGTGGAGGTGAGGGAATAGTACTAGGTCCGGCCTCTGAAGGTCCAGCTGAAGAAGGTCCCGCAATAGATGGATCAGGGACAGATGGTCCCTCAGTAGATGGTCCTGGGA
>UESW01001595.1:296130-331535 GCA_900491605.1 Calamus simplicifolius | reverse complement strand
TGTTTCCCAACTGAGTACCACCTGAATACTTCTCAAGGTCCAATATTTCTTCCACACAAATAGTTGTAAAATCCTGCTGAAAGCTGTCCTCAGTCAGCACTGACAATGCATGATCTCAGGTTTTGATAACATGTTAGCTGCACCAACTCATGACTTGCCTTTCTTTGCTAATCACTGAGTTCCTCAAATTTCAATGTAGGCCCATATTTAGGATGTTGTCTGGTATTTAATTGAAGGAATTTGATGCAAGTTGTGATTTTTTGACCTGTTGTAAGTAAAATCTAAGCTAGGAAGCAGTAAGTTTCACTGCACTGGATTCCTTGCAACCAAGATATAAAGTAGATTACTCCAACTATGATTAACAATCTAATTGTGTTGATCACATCATGACAAAAAACAATCTAGTAGTTTTTGTTTTTTCACATAAAAAGATGTTTTAGACTCTTGATCTGAACTTATGGTCTTTTGAATTGCATTAAGCAGCTGCAGATGGCACTCTCTCCCAAAAGACTTACTCTTCCTCATACTTATTAAAGAACTTTCTGGTCTCTCTTGCTTTAACATTTCCTTAACATGTGATTTCTTTTCTGAACAGTTTTTCAGTGTTGAAGATTAGGATTCCTCTTGTATTGCTGTGTTACACTATGGATCATGTTAGTTACTATTCAAGTAAGATTTGGTAGAAAAAGTGAAGAAGAGATTTCCTTTCACTGTCTTATGTAACAGGGTAGGTAGATTACATAGGAGTTTGTCTTTTTGATCTGCAAGCACACAAAGCTTGTCTTTAGTCTCTCATACTATTTATTATTTCAAATGAAAAGATATATAGCGTTAGATGTAATCCAATATCAATGTAATTGATATTATCATACAATTTTCCATGTTCATGTGTACAGAATATGCACCATATATGTAGTCTCATGGCATTTTGGCATCCCGGAGATGAATTTGTTATATGTTCTGTCTAGAAGCATGTATGTTATATACTGATTTCCTAGGTATGTGGGCCAAAAGGCACTGATAATTCATGTTAAATTTAGATGCTGATGAGATGTTGTCTGCAAAATGTTTTATAAAAAAAAAGGCGAAAGAGAAGAACTCTTTCTTTTACTGTTCACATTGTCTTCCTTAGTATTTGCATCTGCATGTTAATTAGCTTCTACAAGATTTAGGCTGTAGCTCCATCATTATTATGCTGATAAGCTGTTAATTATTTGTCTTCCGGAATTGAATTACTGCTTTGTTTTGTTGCTAGAAGTGGTTGATCATTACTTTGTTCTACCATCCTTCTATGAGTTGTTTATGTTGTCGACTCGAACTACTTATTTTTATAATTTGCACCAGTTTTCATATTCATTGGCAGATCTAACTCTACAAACTCGAGAAAGGCATTTTTCTCCCAATCTTTCCTGACATGCTTGGTCATTTTGAATATAGATGGTGATTGTCATGAAAAACGTGGTTTAATATGATACTGCTTACCTTGCTAATTACAGGTTTAAATTGTTGCCATACCCTTTAGTGCAAGGAAGATGAATGGATATTGTTAGATTATTTAGGTGTTAAAACTGGCAATTATGGTTAGATTATTTAGTTTCTGGACAGGCAATTTTTGCTGCTTATATGAACACCTCCTGTGGAATTTGCAAAGGATCATGGATAACCATAATGAGGCATTGTATTAGGAAGTTTTTAGATGCTATGGTATTGATTTTACTGAGCATGGTGTATTAAATTTGAAAATCTTATTTTTGTATGATGATCATTACAATGAGCTCTGAGAAGATTTAGCAATTCTCTGTGATACCCCTTTCATGGTAACATCAAAAGAGAGACTTTGAAATACATGATCAAAGAATAACATTTATAAAGATATCTTGATTTTTTTTTAAAAAAAAACATTGATAAGTCAGCTACATATACATGAGGCTATCACCTGCCATAGTTGCTTGATGGTTGAGGGTTAAACACAGTCCAAAAATAATCAAATCTTTCTCAGTAGCTGCTCTACAGTTTCAACCTGTATCTCACCAGCAGCCATGCCTTCTCCATATGTTATGCCAATTGCACAATAATTGAGAAGAAAAGTCAATGGACACGATTTAGCTTCACAAGACGCTGGGAGGAAATGATAACCAATGCATGCAGGTGCACAAATGGATTCCATCAATTACATATATGGGAGGAAATGATAACCAATGCTGGGAGGAACTAATGTTAGTATACAAATGGATTCCATCAATTACATATATGGTAAATTCTCAAAGTCTTCTACAAAAAGAAGAAGGGATGATCAAGAAGGATTGTCAGAAGAAGTGACTATTAGTAATATGGATGCACAGGTATTTGAAGATTCAGATAATTTTTTTGAAAAAGAAATGAGGAAGATGTATAGATAATATGTACAAATCAGCCTAGCAAGCATTTATGGAAGAAAAGAAGTATCTTCTTTAACTTACCTTATTGGGAACATAATCTTATTCGGCATAATCTTGATGTCATGCACATAGAGAAGAATGTTTGTGATAATCTACTTGGAACATTGTTGAATCTTGATGGAAAGACCAAAGATAACATGAAGGCACGATTGGATTTAAAAGAATTGGGTATCCGACCGGAGCTTCATCCCATTATGCTTGCTAATGATAGAACTTATTTGCCTCCTGCATCTTATACAATGTCTCCTCAAGAAAAAAATTATTTTCTTGCAGTATTGAAAAATATTAAAGTACCTGATGGATATGCATCAAACATTTCAAGGTGTGTGCATCTTAAAGATATGAAAATTTCTAATCTCAAAAGTCATGATGGTCACATATTGATGCAAGATATCTTGCCAATAGGTTTAAGATCATCAATGCCTAAACAAGTTATTACAGTTATAATTTGCTATCATCATTCTTTAAGGCATTATATTCAAAAGTTATTGATCCTGGAGAGCTTGATCAGTTGGAGTCTAATGTTACTATTACACTTTGTCAGATGGAAAAGATTTTTCCTCCAGAATTTTTTACTATTATGATACATTTACTCATTCACTTAGCTTCGGAAGTTAAGCTTGGTGGACCGGTACATTATAGATGGATGTATCCTATTGAGAGATACGACATAGAGGCTGATGTATCCTACTGACCGATACACTATAATTTTTAATAAAAGTAGCATCATAATTATGCTATATTTAAAAATTTATTTATGTTGTAAGTAACTTGGGCGATTGAAAGATTATGTACGAAACAGAGCCTATCCAGAGGGTTCGATTGTAGAAGGATATATTGCTGAAGAGTGTTTGACATTTTGTTCAATATATCTTTAAGATGTAGAGACAACATTTAATAGACCTCAACGGTATAGTGATTTCGTACATAACGCAGAATTGTATAAGTTTTCAACTGCAGGTAGAGTCTTGGGAAAAACTGAAACTATTGTATTGGATCATAAATCAATGGCACAAGCACATCGTTATGTGTTACTCCATAGTGAAAAATATCTGATTATCGTAGGTCAGTATGATTTATTGCATTTCATGTTTAAATATCATATCTTATTTTTTGTTCTAAATGAATAAAGTAAATTTTATGCAGCGAATTTTAATGTCTCAACGACAAGCTAATCATGGCACTCGACCTAATCCAAGGATTGAATAGCGATGGTTAGTCGAGTTATTTCCTGAATGGCTTTCAAAACAGGTTTGACCATATACTTAGAGAATATATGGATAGATTTAGCATCAAATAACCTGTTAACATTCCTTTTATTTTCTAGGTATCAATGATGATGGAGAGAAATTTTTTAGCTGATTAATAGCCCTGGCTCGAGGACCTAACAAAATTGTCAATAGATATAATGGTTTCATAATCAATGGTTTTAAATTCTATACTAAAGATCGTGAGAAATTTAAAAGAACACAGAATAGCGGTGTTATGGTGGAAGCAGATGGAAAAACTTATTACGGTGCACTAAAAGATATTTATGAGTTAGATTACTATGGAATCTTTAAAGTCATATTATTTAGATGCGATTGGGTAGATATAAACTCATCAAGGGGTTTGAAAAAGGATGCAAATGGATTTACACTTTTAAATTTTACAAGGTTGATACATACTGGTGCCTTATTGAAGGATGATCCATTCATTTTTTTCTTCTCAAGCTCATCAAGTATTTTTTGTACAAGATGCAAAAGATAAAGATTGGGGTACTGTTATTGAAACAAAACCAAGGGACTTATATGATATGGGAAAGTAGTTGGAAGATGATGAAGATGATGACACTTATACGCATTCAATGCCATTCAATTTTGTACCGGTTGATGACATACATGCCACGGTATCCTTGGTTAGGACAGAATTTGAAGGAAATGATAATGTTTGATTCTTATTGTTGGTATTAAATTTTGTACTATAGTCAATTTCTTAGAAATTTTGTGATGCACCTCGGCCGTAGTTTCTGCTCTCAATATCCAGATTTCTTCTGTCTTATAAAAACTCTTTTTTTTCAGCCTTCTTTCTACCTGTCTGGATTTACTTTGAATATTGTGGTTTGAGGGTTCTATTCTGTTCTCTTCATTGGTTGGCAAGGGTTTCCATGTAAACTATATATTTTTTCCTCCTTTCTAACTCTTGTAGTATCAGTCAACTTATTGAGGATGTTTCTAATATGCTAAGAAAGTTCTATTTTTTTGAGAAGAAAGATTTGGTTGTACAAGGACTGCCCAATCTACATATGTTCCTCACCTTTGATCACCAGTGCAATATATGAGACTCAATTGCATTGAACTGGATAATCTAGTGATTTTTTGAGAGCCCTTGTTCATTGTGAACACTATTCTCCACATGGCAAGTGATCCAACCTTGGATCTTGTAAGTGCCCAATTTAAAGTATATTATGTTTATTATATATTCACGGAGAGGTAGTTCAACTGTAGCTTTATTGGCCCAAAGTATATGGTGTTCTGCCAAGCACCAGGGGACAAACTATTTTGTCATTTCCTATCAAACGTAACATAGAAATAAGCCAATTAATCAGATACTAAAGTCACTAAACCTCTTTGTCAAGCTCCCATAGGAGAATTCTGCCCCGTGATCTTCACATTCTCCTTCCAAATGAAGTCTCTTCCGCTCGACCACCTAATGGGAATCCTATAATTCCTTGGGGGCAGAACCAAACAAGCATTATTACCCTCGGCAGACTCCCGAACACACTGGCGCTCATACTCAATTTTTCGATCTGGATCTCCTGCGCCGAGACTCTCCGAAACATTGTAGTAACATGGGACATAATCCTCATACCCAGATGAGCAGAATTCAAGCTCCCTCAACTTGGCAGAAGCAAGTTATATTATATATTCATAATACTTGTTACTGTATGCGGATGAATATGTTGAAAGATAAGTGATTGATAAATCTGTGTGCATTTGAAAGCAAATATATTCACTACATTCACTAGTGGGAAACAATTTAGGCTAACAAGTAAGCATTTCTAGTAATTATTCAGTTAATTTAATATTTATTTTCACTAATTCTTACTCTGATGTAAATGATAGGTGACATTATGCCGCGCTCACGAACAGAGGCTCGCACTTCTGCTTCATCACAGTAGGTTCATGCTGGTTCTTCAGTACCAGACGTTGCGTTCAATCCTTCGGCACAACAGTTTACAGCAGGTCCATCATCCTCTGGGCATCATGATCCTATTGTCAGTGTAGGAGATGATGAGCTACACATTCAGGGTAATTTATTTTTTATTTATTTTGATAAAATATCTTTACATTTTTTACTATAGTTTATACATGCATATCTATTTTTATGCAGATGATTCTGGGAGGGTTACATGTAGATCGGACCCATGATAGTTCGGAATGTATGGCAGATGCGCGAGGGTGAGCAGATAGTAGTTGAGTGCAATCAGCTGGGGCAATCAATTAAAAAAGCCGCTAGCTTATTGAGTTCCTTTTTAGGGTCAGTTGCACGGAGACATCAAGTTTGTCCAATAAGTTATGCAAAATGGAATGGCATGCTTCCAACGTATAAAGTTGAGATTCTACGAGTTGTGTAGGTAAAAATTTGAATCTAAACATTTCTTAATTTGTATACTTGTTATATTATGCTTTGTTTTATATTTTTTCAATTTACAACAGCTTATTTTATTTTAATTAAGTCAATTATTAGACTTAACAATTAAATTATTTTGCAGTCCAAGTTTGTACTACCTCCATCCACTCATGATTTTGTATTGAAGTCTCTCAACCGAAAATGGAAAGAATATAAGACATATTTGAAGATGAAGTACAAGTTGCCAGGTATGACCGAGGAGCAAATAGTTGGTACTTGTCCTCCTGATGTACCTCCTCATCAGTGGATGGAGTTGGTTCATTACTGGTTCTCCGAGAGGGGACATGTATCTTGTTATATAATCTTTTAAGATACTTTAAAATATTTATTTTTTTTAAATATAATAAGTATATTTATTTAATTTTATAGATATATTCTAATATTGGTAAAGCTGCACGAGCATCTCTATCTGTTCCCCATACATCGGGATCCAAGAGTTATGCACGAGTCAGACAAGAATTCGTATGTTCCTTAAACTAAAAATTTATATTTTTTATATCAAATTATTTACTTATTAAATGAATCTTCCCTAACTGACCTCGGGCACACGTTAATATACTTCTTTGTTTCAGTAACTATAAACTTCAGGATTCATGATAGTTAACACATGATTCTTTTTATTAGCTTAGTACTTGCACTTATTCTATGTCAAATCTGATTGTATGAGTCATTTAATTATGCTTGATTTGTCCTCTTCTTTCTTATTTGTTTGACTCTACACGTAATCTGTATAATATAATTGCTAACTAGTCTTATGGTTCAGGATGAACAATAAGATCTCTAGTGAAATATGAAAGAATGCATGATGGATTGCAATGTAGTTTTACTGTGACAGATGCATTTTTGTGAAGATACTGATTTCTTGGTTGCACATGGATTAGTGGCACATGGATTTGTGGCAATGATATTTATAATCATACTATTGCATTTTTAGATTAGTGAAATTGGTTTAAAACTGATGTTTTTCTTAAGGATCAACTGCTAGAAGATTATAATAATGCATCAGATCCTTTTGAAAATGCTAGATATCCTCACATTGAATTCTTGAGTCATCCCGCATGTTCCGTAGTGGGTCTCCATCGCTTTGGAGATCTAAAATTATGGCGAGCTTGTACTTGGGACAACTGACACACCAGGTCATTGTTAACAGTGCTCCAAAATTTTCTTTGCGCTTTGTCTTTGGCTAATGTGGGACGCATTGCTTGCTTTGGATACTGTGTTAGAAAACAACCAAGCATCAAGCAAGCTTGCACTCGTAGCTGGGAGCTGCTGATCGCTAGAGAAATAGGTCAAGTTCCATTACCTTTCCATTCCTAAGGTTATAACTGTATTAAAACTCCAGGCCTTTCACTGGCTTAAAATGATATACAGCTTGACACATCATCATAGGAATGCCACAATGAGAAACCATTGTATGTGAGACATTGTTCCTCTATACATGAACTAAATCCTTGCACTTTGTAAAGCTTTAACAGTAGAACATCATCCCCTTCACCTTTTCCTTGAGTGCTGGCAGCTGCCTGCAGTAAAGCAATGGCTGCGCATGTGGCCTGCACACCATTGCTTGTTGTATCTTTCTCTTGAGAATCAGGCTCCACATAGAACCGAGCTCAGAAAGCTGCTACGCGTTCATAGTATGCCGGAAGAAACAGTTAAATGCAAATAAAAGGGGCCATTTAAGCACAAAAACTGTGTGATACCAAGAGGCCATGAGCAGGATAACAGAACAATGAACTTTAGTGATGATTATAGGTTGTTCACCAATCAAACTGGTGCATGAAATGATGGACTTGACATCATAAATAGGACTCCCTAAAGTCCTGATATTTGTTCAAGCTATTGAAAACCACCAAGTCCAATGATACCGAGTCCAGAATCAAAGGAAAAAAAAAGAGAGTTAATTTCTCAAAAAAAAATATAAATGTTAGAAAATTTTATTTTTGAGAGGAAAAAGGTACTAAATAGTTAGGTTTGGGATGTAAACCTTGGTTATTTTGAGGGTAGTACACCTAAACAAAATCCTTGTTAACAACAAATCAAGTCTTGTAATACCACTGTTTTATGTAATAAAATAATTAAATTTTAAACTGAAAACACACATGTTAGACAACATTTAAACTATGATTCAATTTTTGACATTCTAGTTAATTGATAATCCTTCTAAGTTAAACAATGTTTAATAAATCGGACGCTTTTAAAGCATCGGATAATTAATAAACTGGACACTTTTAAAGCATCGGCTAATTAATATGCCAACGCTTTAAAAAGCATTGCAGGTTTATAAGACGATGCTTTTTAAAGCGTCGGCAAGTTTATATGCTGACGCTTTAGTAAGTGTCGGAAACGAAATTACCGACGCTATTAAAAGCATCAGCATTGTTACTTTTTACCGACGCTTTCCAAAAGCGTCGACAAATTTCTTCGCCACCCCCTTTCTGCCAATGTTTTAAAAAGCATCGAAAAGCCGTATCCCGATGCTAAAAAAGCGTTGGAAAATAACTTAAAAGTGTCGTTATACCTTAAATTTACTATAGTGCTATAATTTGAAGTTGAATCCTAATAAGTGTACTTTAGAGTCTCTTCAGGAATTTTTGAGCTGTGTGATCACTTAGAGGATGATCAAGACCATCTAAAGAAAATCCAGGTCATCTTAGATATGATCGCTTTAAGAAATCTAAACGAAGTATAGAAGTTGATAAGTTGAATAGCCGCATTCAACTATTTATCTTGAAGGCCACTACAAAGTGCCTTCCATCTTTTAAGTCTTTTACTTAAAAAAGGGATCTTCACTTAGTGATCTATTTGGTGTTACCTAAATCTAATATATCCACCAAGATGAAAAATTGAATAAAATATAAGATAAGTTGCTTATTTTGCCTCATGGTGTAAGTGTTAAATTAATTATTTAGAGCTTATTTGGATAGCATAAGAATGACAAAGTCTCCATTAGAAAAGCTGGATTTTAAAAGATCCTTTAATGGATGTAATGGATTGAAACGAGACTTAGTAATTTGGGTTCTATCTCACTATTAACTAGATGAACCCATAATGAAACTAAAATTAAATATTTTAAAAGTTCTTTTTATTTATCTCTCTCTCATGCGCATGCATCCATCCTCCTCTTCCCTATCTGCTATCATTTGCCCCTTAGCCTCCTCTTACCTCTTTTTATTTCACCATCCCAAGCATTATTCAACTCCTTTCCTCCTCTTGTCTCCCTCTTCAGTAGGTTGGATGCATACTATTGATCCAATTATTATTTTGATGAATAACAAAAATTATATGAGTATATCTCTTATTTTACTAATGATTTTGATTAAGTGTTTTAGAAATTTAAATTATTTAATTAATCAAAATCTAAAAAAAATTGAGTTTGAATTCATTTTTATTGTCAAGTGTCAAGTTTCAGACATTAAAGCCAACTCAAGAAGTATTAGAGCCGACTCCGAAGCGTATCGAAATAATTTGGTACTTTTGGCATGGATTAGAGCCAACTCCTGCAGAGATTAGAGCTGACTCTAATCAAAAGATAGAGAACCTCATTTCTGCATCAAATTAGAGCCGACTCTTGCAGAAAATTAGAGCCGACTCTAATGGTTAAACAGAGAATGATTTTTCAGGGTTCAATTAGAGTCGGCTCCCGCATTCGCTAGAGCCGACTCTAGCATGAAAAGATGTCAATCCCACGGAAAGCCAGAGCCGATCCCATGATGAGAAAATGTTACCGTTTCAAGTATCCCAACTTAGAGTCGACTCCAAGCCAGATTAGAGCCAACTCTAATCTATCAGAGGCAAATTTTAGCAGTATCAGAGATGACTCCAACAGCTATCTTTTATCCAACAAACCTTAACGGTTCTTTCTCTTTCGTGTCTAACTCATCCATAAGTACTTTTAATGGCTAGTTTTCATCTAAAAGTGGATTTAAAGGAGATTATAAAAGGGGAGCTATCCGACATTTGAAAAGAGAGAACAGGGAGAGAAAATCCAAAAAGAAAAAGTTTAGACTTGAAATTCCAAGTGTTCAAAAAAGAGTTTAGAAAAATCCAAAGCATTCAAAAGCCAATCTTGAAGGATTTTCATAAAATAAAAAGAAGAAGAAGATCCTAGTTCTTCAAAAAGCCTCTACATCAACGAATCTTCCAAAGCTTCAAGCCCAACTTGAGAAAGAACATTTCTAAGAAAAAAAAAAAGAAAAAAAAGTCTAACTTCAGAAATCTTTTAAATCAGGCTCTTCATTTTTATCTGTTCATATTATTATTTGCTCATTTAAGAAGCTTTCTATCTATTGTAACCTTGCCCTTATTACATTTTATTACTGATTCAATTAGGGAATTGAATTAGGTGAGGCAAGTTGACCTTGTGCAAACTAAGGTAGCTTGTGATAGGTTTTGTGCTGGTGAGCCTGTAAAAATTGACTGGGTTCGTTGTGATTTCGTTGTAAAATAACAAGTTTAAGTTATGAGCTTGTAAAATAACTCGGCTATAATCAAGGTGATATAGTGTGGGCCCAAGAGTTGTGGATGTAGGTGTAGCTAACTCGAACCACTATAAATTTCTTGTGTTTGTCGTGCTTGTCTCTCTTTCTTTCTACTTTGTCTTTATATTCTGCTTTGCATTCTTAGCACCACACTCATTGCATTTATCCTTGTGCACTTTTACTTTGTGAAATTATTTTTAAGTGCCAAATTTTTTTTAAGAACCCAATTCATCCCTCCCTCTTGAGTTGCCATCTGGCCAATAATTGGTATCAGAGCTAGTGCTCATCCTTTCTTGATCTAACAATCAAGAGCTAAAGATCCAAATAGTAGCTCAAGCCGATTCTTCTTTTTTTAAGGGACAATCCACAAATCATCCACCTTTGTTTAATGGCACCAACTATTCATATTGAAAAGCTAGAATGAGAATATTCATTCAAGCTTTAGACTAAGTTTTATGGAGTGCCATTATCAATGGTCCTAGAACTCCTACACACTTAGTTGATGGATCCATTAGAAAATTGGAATGAAAAATGGCTCAGCTGAATGCCAAGGCCATAAATGTCCTATATTGCTCATTGGATGCAAATGAATTTAATATAATATCTACTTGCATCTCAGCCAAGAAGATATGGATCGATTGAAAGTTATCCTTGAGGATACCAACCAGGTTAAAGAATCTAAGATTAATATTCTTGTGCATAAATATGAACTCTTTAATATGGATCGGAATGAGTTCATCACTTGCATGTACACTAAATTTACTGATATAGTGAATGGATTAAATGTGCGTACTTCACCTTAAGGTAGTATTTGATAGAAAAAATATTATCCATGGATAAATGTACGTAATAGAATTTATCCCTTGGCTATCCTTAGGGATATTCCTTGGCTATCTCATTGATCATATCAAATGCAAAAAGGTAAATCCATAGGATAACTTTTTTTTACTCTTATTTGGAGGGATAACTAGCTATTCCTGCATTTTCTAGGAAATAAATTGAGGGGATAACCCATGGTTAACCATGGATTATCCATTTGGTTAACTTTATTCCCAGCTATCTCTTATAGTTATGGCTTTTAGGAATAAGAGGGGATACCTGAATATCCCCTCTTATTTCCTATTTCAAACACTACCTAAGTAGAATACAAGAATAGAGGTGGTTTTAATTTTGCTAAGCGATCGGATTGGATCTTCATATTTCTACATATATGTATGTATGTATGTAAGGTGTGCGTATATGGTGCACGTGGCTTGATGTCTGTATATAGGTATAATGTATATGGTCTGATCTATGGTATGGAGATATCTGATCTTTGATGAAGGATATCTTTCTTGGTGAGGATTAGTTTGAAGGAACTAAACAGGAATAAAGGTGTGGATTGAGATGATTTTTGAAAATCCATAAAGTTTGCGGATGGTATTAGAGCCAGAGAGAGAGAGAGAGAGCTATTTTTCGACACATAAATTAAAGGTGCAGAAAAGTTATAATTTCCTTTATTTATTTGGCTACGCAACATTATTATTACTCTTGAAAGCACACAAATTCTTGAGGAATTTTGCTGCCTGCAGGGTAGAAGCTGCAGGATTACGTACCCACTAAAATCCGATTCAAAATCCTCAAAAACAAAACCTCGCATTAATTTGCTGCGTAACCTGGCATTAATATTTCTGGAGTTCGATCGATCGCTAGAACTGCTTCCCCTCGAACACCTGTCCAAAACCCCAGCTCGAAGGAGCGACATCGGTGGACTCCACCGACGCCCCATCACTGGTGGTCACTTGGAACGACAAGCTTTGACCCACCAACTGCTGGTTAGTCTGCCAGTTCTGACCCCAGTTCCTGGTCATGGCGATCCAACCGGCCGAGTTGGAGCCTTTGATCGACACCGCGTTCACGTCTCCGGCGCCGGCCACGTTGTAGATCAACACAAGGATGGCATAGGGGTTGCCGTTGATCTCAAACATGATGCCACCCTTCTTGACGCAGGTGACCCTCCGGAACTGGATCGGGATGATCCCCGCGTGGTAGTCCTTCACGAGCTTGACGAACATGGGCATGGAGAGATCGAAGTGCTTGCGGGGCGGGTTGCACCACCCGCCGTTGTCGTTGGGCTTGGAGGGATCCGGGGGCAGTAGTTGGTGGCGGTGATCGTGATGCTGCCGGGAGCGCACCACTGGGGGTCGTTATAGCACCAGACTTCGTAGCATGCTCCGCATGTGAGGCCATCGTTGAAGAGGGCTGTGCTTAGAGCCGCCGTTTCGAGGCCGTACCCTTGCTTGTTGAGATCGCCATATCCACACGCTCCTTCTGCATGTATACGACGTGCATGAGCGAGCGAAAGAGAAAATATATGTGTCAGTACTGATCGATGTTCTCCAAAAGAAAAAAAATAACTGTCCAATTATTGCATGGAGAAACGGATCGATCATATATGAGTTTTCCTTCGTAATTACATCTTTCATATCATTAATTGTATAAGATCAAGTTTTTCTTAATAATTAGATCTTAAGATCAAAAGTTTTTTTTTTTAATAATTAAATCCTCCAAACCAATGAAATCTTCATCTTATAGATTTTTTTTAAAAAAAAACCTCCAAAATTAAGGAACTTTATCATATATAATTTCTGAACAAAAAGCTATCGATCATCTAATACAAAGTAATGCAATATAAGAAATACGTTAAGTAGAGAACATGGTTTATGGATATTGAAAGCGTTATCATTCTCTTAAAACCAAGAAAAAAAACTCACGCATGGTTTCTGCTCCACTCATGTCTCCATAGAAGGTGGCAGTCCCGGTGTCAATTGTCCCATCTATGGCCATGACTCCAAAGGCCGTGAGTGAGGCAATAGCTGCGGCACAAACCATGACAATGAGAATCCTGGCCATCTTCGCTATCTTGCTATGAGAATTGTACTGCCAGCACTGGGTGCTATTTTATTTATAAGACAAGAACACCCTTAAATGGAACCAATTACATGGATGGAAGAAATCAATTGAATACGATACGAGATCATTTCACGCTAATTTAGGCATATTCGATTAGTTGTAAGAATGATATATATGGAATGGGATGCTTACCAAAAACTCAAGATGATACATTTCCAAACTTTGATTCCCTGCTGTTCTCTAGGCCATATCTGTAATATGTGATACATTTTACGAACTAATTTACATCTAAACATGATGCTTATCCAAAACTCAATATGATGATGCATTGTAAAGTTTGGTATGCTGATTTGCAGGAAAATCTTTGCGATTTGAACATTTGTTTCCTTTCTTGGAACTTGCAGTAAAATCCTTCCAATTTACACGGTCACACATACGTTATTGTATATATACACACATGAATGCTGCGAATTAAATTAGACATTATGGTTACCTTTGGTAGCTGATAATTACCGATAATTTAAATTGGGCCCACTTGATAACTTTATTTGATATATATTTTAATGATAATTTAAATTTGGATTACTTCTGGCAATCTAATTTATGTCAAAAGGACGTTGTTATCCAAGTTACCGGATATATTAAAATCATCCCTTTCTAATCCGTAAAAGCAAAATCATTCCTTCTAAATACTGCTTCTAAATACTGGGTTGCGTTGCTCATCATGCTGACTACAGGGTCTGGATTCAGGGCGATCCCTGTCTTACTGCTTTTAATCAGATTTGTATTCCGATATAACTGGCTGACTCGCACTAGAGCTGTGTGATCGCCCGTTTGTACTAAAAAAAAAAAAAAATACCGCTTCGCTTATCCTTTCACATGCCTACCCTCGCAAAGAAAAACAAAATCTGCATACCTTGCTAAATGTTGGGATATATGCCCATAAACAAATAAATTTATTATTTTGCTGATTAATTTGAATAATTTTTTAATAATATTTTTGCATGCATATTTTGATGCTTTATAAATACCAAAATTTTTGGATTATTTAATGGTGGCTTTAAATATTGTATATAGTGTTATATACATAGAATAATATTTAAAGTAAAATAATCTAAATTTATTCATAATTATAAATTAAAGTTGAGATTTTTAATTTAAAATTATTAGCATGGTTCATTACATTCTAAATGAAACGTCCGGATTGTTGATAATGAGATTATAAAGCTCTTTATAATTTGATTATATAGGATTAGAACATGATTAATTATGAATCTTTAATAAATTCCGTTGTTAAAATAGAGCATTCAAAATTAATCAATGATGATCATATATGAATCAATCTTAATCATGAGTAATTAATAGACTCCTATTTATTGTATTATTTTTTACATAGACACATATCAAATTCTTGGTATATTGAAAATATAATAACATAAATAGCCAAAAATATTTTATATATACAATATGAAATCTATTCCTTCATAAAGAAGTATTGATAAGAGCGCTCAATTTATGATTAGACCATAAATATATTATTCATTATAGAATCAATGGTAACAAAAAATATCTAGTTTTAATTATGAACCGTTTATGGAGGATTAATTTATATGTAGTGACTATACCAATAGATAATTTAATTTTTTAATATAATTAATTTTGTAATTTTGAGAGTGCAGTTCAAATTTTTAGTGGAGTAATTTGAAATTAATAATTTTGATATTTTAATTAAGGTGTTAATTAAATATCAAAATTATTAAAGCTTAAAATTATAATGTCCATAGTTCCTCTGAATGGCTCCATTAAATTATGTGAACTTTATGATATGTTGGATTGAATTATTAATTTAGAATTAAGAATTCTAAATTAATTTTTGTACAAAATTAATTGGATTAATTTTTATTTTAAATAATAATATTTAAAATTTAAAATTATTTTAAATTA
The DNA here is from genome assembly GCA_900491605.1 of Calamus simplicifolius. NCBI lineage: Eukaryota > Viridiplantae > Streptophyta > Magnoliopsida > Arecales > Arecaceae > Calamus > Calamus simplicifolius. The sequence goes on along the minus strand of UESW01001595.1, from coordinate 316,111 downwards.
AAAATTATATGGTGTGCTAGGGAATACATCATAGGCATGTTTCACAAGGAGGGTCTATATGGAAGTTATTTTATTGTTGAAGAAATATATGAGATTATGGGAGAGCTTTTTTCTCTTTGTTTCATCCCGCGATAAAGATATCAAAAGAAACCAACAATGGATTATTGGATATATATATGGGATTGTGGAAGAGATTTTCTTTCTCCCATAACCTAATGTTAAAGTAATCTTCAAGAATTGAAAGTTATCTTAATTTTTAATTAATTAATTAATTAATTAAAAAGGATGATAGTTATTATTCTGGCAGAATATAATATTCATGAGAAAAAATAATACAGGATAATTCTCATCAGCCACAAAGAGTTTTCTCTTTATCTTCACTTTGTCTCATGTGTTGAGAATACAAGTAACTAAAAAACTCAGTTGTATGATCTCAACCCAAATCAGTAATGCCCACTCATTCGTGTTTATCATAATTTAGAGAATGTTTGGAAAGATTCATGGTGATCGAAAGGATTTGATGATTCCAAGGTGGTATTGGTGGAGTTCAAGATATTCGATGAAAGGTTAATTTTTTAATCTTCTTATTATTTTTATTATTAAATTAATATGGATATAGATCGTCAAATAAAATTTGTTAAGATATGCTATTTGATCCTTATCTAGCTTTCACAAATATCTCAAAATCATTTTGAGATAACCAACATTGGTATTAGGGCAGGCTATACCCCTATTAATTTAATAATTGATTATGTGATAATTATTATATGATTGGATAGGCACTCATGCATTATGATGTATATTTTTTTAATTTTTTCATGGTGATGAATCTATATGCGAATGGATTGGTCATATTTTTTTTTGGTTCCATGGAATAAGTTATGCAATTTTTTTTTCTTTTGATTAGATCAATTGAATATAGGATTTATAATGTTATCTTCCTTTTATATTGATGAAGAAGGGTTCTTTATGATTTTGAGAAAAGTTCTCAATCAATTTTTTTATCAGTATCTTAAAGAAGCCCCGTTTTGTTGATCCAAATAGTTTGGATCAAGTGGATAACTAAAAAAAAAAATCGGCTATTAACCCTTCATGATGGGTCCTCATCGGCCTCCACACGTGTCCACCCCTCACGCGAGGTGAGGAGGTTATAACACGGGGGCAATGGGTGGTTGGTTATTTCAGTTTTATGGACTAGGATGGTGAAGGTGCGTTTCGCTGGCTTGGCCATTCCGAGTTTGGTAGCATGGCTAGGGAAACACATTAGTGGTTTTGGTTTGAAAAATCTGTCATGGGTGTGCAGCCTACGATTTTTTCAATTTCATATAGCAACTAATACCTACCATCACTCATGAGGAGAAAAAATTACAAGAAGACCCAATTTTTTTTATTATTTGTTAATTTATTTTGGGTTGTAATTTTAAAATTCCATGGAACCCATCCAAATTTTTCTATTTTGATTCTTATTAAATGTTTTTGTTATGTTGATAATAATTGCATTGCATGCATATTATATGTCATATTAGATAGAAAAGTGCCTACCTATTTGTTGTATGTCATGTATTCAAGTACATTATTATTTTATTTTTTTTACTAAAAAGGTTTTAGTAAATTAAATTTAATATACTTTGCAACAAATTTTAATGAGATTAAATTTGTAAATGAATTTAGCAATTGAATTTGCAAATTAATGTGCCAAATGTGAAGTTTTAAATTTAAGCGTTAAACTTTAAATTAACACATTTAATTTATTTTATAATTTTAAAATATTTAAAATTATAAATTTTAATGATTTAAATTGTTTAAATTAACTCAGGGTTTATAAAATAAGAGTTGTTTTATTAAAAAAATACTTTTGTAAAATAATGAGTGGAAGGGGTAATATAATATAAAGCACTTGATCTTTATTGTTAGTACAACACTGCGAGTTATTAGAATTGACCTATCCTACAGCGGTAATTTCTAATTTAAGTCTTAAAAATCGATACGATGGATCACACTTATGAAGAAATAATTAAATTAGTTAATTATTTTTTTACCAAAATTGTAGAAAATTAATGAGTAATTGAAATATGAGATATTTCAGAAAATACTTATTAATTAAGAAAGTTTTATTTTAATTAGCAACTATTTGTCCTACCCTACAGCGGCACTTAGTTGTGGTGATTAAAATTTCTTAGGCCTTTAAAGTAAACATATTTTTGTGTATTTTAACATGTGTATTCATGCATCATATTTACTTTGCCTTAAATTGTATGATGATATTTATGTAATTATTTATTAAAAATATTTCTTGTTTTAGCAAATATGTTAAACTCGATTTTTTACTTCTTGCCTCTCAAGTTTTAACTGATGAAAATTTTGTTAAGTGGAAAAGCAATATGAATATCCTCCTTATTAAATAAAACTACCACTATGTCCTTAAAGGGGATTGTCCTCCAGTGCCTCCAACTAATGCCTCAAAGTTGTTACTTTGGGTCGTTGCAAACAACAAGGCCTACTGCTACTTGTTAGCAGCAATGAATAAGGTGCTTAGAACTAAGCACGAGGCCCTTAAAACTGCAAGAGAGAATAAAATTTCTATTGCAGATGTTTGGTTGCCCATCTGATCAGGCTCGCCACAAAGCTATAAAAGCCATTATGAATGGCAAAATGAAGAATGGTTTTTTGTTTGTGAGCACGTCCTCAAAATGATCAATCATTTCAATGAGGCTAAAATCAATGAAGCTAAAATTAAAGAAAAAACTCAGGTTGGCATAATCTTGAAGATACTATCTTTCGCTTTTCTTCAATTCAGAACTTACATTATGAATCATAAGAAGTGCAATTTGACTGAACTCCTAAATAAGCTGCAAATTTATAAGACCCTTATAAATGGTAAGGGTGGCAAGGCAAATGTTGCTGAAGCCAATACAGCTGAGGAGAAGAGCCTTCTTTTTAAACAAAAAGAAGAAGAAGAATGTGGAAAAGCAAAAGGATAATAAGAAGAAGATCCAAAGAAGAAGGAAAAGGTTGCTCAGCCTAAACCTAAAGAAAAGTGTTTCTACTGTCATCAAGACGACCATTGAAAAAGAAACTGTAAAAAGTATCTTGATGAGTTGAAACAGAAAAAGAAACAAGGTAAATTAGATTTACTAGTCATGGAAACATGCTTAGTTGAGAATGATTTCTCAAGTTAGATTATTGATTCAGGAGCATCTAACCATGTTTGTGTTTCTTTGAAGATGCTTGAGTCTGCCCAGAATCTTCAAGTGAGAGATTTCAATGAGAGTAGGCAGTGGGAAAAAGGTGTCAGCGATAGTAGTAGGGATGGTACGACTATCATTTGCTAATAATAAATATTTATTTTTGAATAATATTTATTATATTCCAGATTTTAAATGGAATTTGATTTTGGTTTCAAAGTTGCATGAACAATTTATTTCTGTTTTTTTTAGTATTGACTCTGTTTCAATTTATAAGAATGGAATAAATATTTGTTCTAGATATGTTGAAAATGGTCTATTTTGTTAAATCAATTTTTAACACTTATTTCAAACTGAAATGTTTAAAGTTGCCCCCTAAAAAAAAGTTGCGAATAACAATAATGACACGTATTTATGGTATTTGAGGCTTGGTCACGTTAATATAGATAGAATAAAGACTAGTGAAGGATGGTCCTTTAAGAGAGTTAGAGTTAGCACTCTACCAGTCTGTGAATCTGCTTAGAAGAAAAATGATCAAAAGACCTTTTTCAGCAAAAGATAAAAGACGAAAGCACCTTTAGAGATCATACATACTGATGTATGTGGGCCTTTGAATATCAAAGCTAGAGGGGGCTATGAATATTTTGTCACATTTATTGATGATTATTCAAGAGATGGATATGCATATCTGGTGCAAAGAAAATTGAAGCCTTTGAAAAGTTCAAAGAATTTCGTGCTGAAGTAGAAAAATAACTCAGTAAATCAATCAAAACTCTTCGATCTGATTGAGAAGGAGAGTACCTAGATTATAATTAAGGACCACTTGATTAAGAATAGATATTATCATAGCTCATGGCACCTTCGACACCATAACAAAATGGTGCAGCTAAAAGAAGGAATCACACTTTGCTTGATATGATAAGATCAATGTTGAGCTATTCTTCTTTGCCTACCTTATTTTGGGAATATGCACTACAAAGAAATGTATACATTCTAAACTTAGTTCCATCTAAGTCAATTCCTAAGACTCCCTTAGAGTTATAGAATGGTCGCAAATCTATTTTGAGACATCCACAAATGGGGGTGTCCAGCCCATGTGCTGAAGAAAAAGACTGAGAAGCTGAAACCTTGTTCGAAGTATGCATATTTATAGGGTACCTAAGGGAATGAGAGAAGGTCTATTTTACAGTGCTCAAGATAACAAAGTATTTGTATCAACAAATGCTACATTTCTCGAGTACAATTATATGATAGACTTTAAACCCAGAAGTAAAGTAGTTTTAAAAGAAAGAGTTACTGCTGATGAGATCAGTCCCACACTAACAAAAGTTGTTAAACGCCAAAAAGTTGAGACCACTAGTCAAGATCAAACACCATCACCACCACGACGTAGTGGGAGGAAAATAAGATTGCCCATCCGCTATCATCAAGATGAAGAAGCACAAGTTGTAATCATCGATGGCAGTGATGATGATCCATTGACATACAAGATGGCAATGAAGGATGTTGATCAAGAAAATTGGCAGGAAGCCATGAAGCTCGAAATGGAGTCAATGTATTCCAATTCAGTCTAGGAGCTTGTAGATCTACCATAAGGCGTTAAGCCTATTAGATGCAAATGGATCTATAAAAGAAAGAGAGGAGCTGATAGAAAAGTAGAGACTTTAAAGGCTAGGTTGATGGCAAAGGGTTTTACCAAATGGAAGGAGTAGACTATGAGGATACTTTTTTGCCAGTAGTCATGCTAAAATTTATTTGGATTCTCTTGTCCATTGCTACTCATTATGATTATGAGATATGGCAAATGAATGTCAAGATGGCATTTTTGAATGGCTATCTTGAAGAGACTATTCATATGGTCCAACCAGAGGGTTTTATGGTTAAAGGCCAAGAGCAAAAAGTTTGCAAATTGCAAAGGTCCATTTATGAGCTTAAGCAAGCTTCTAGATTTGGAACATCAGATTTAATAAAACCATAAAATCTTATGATTTTGAATAAAATTTAGGTGAACCTTGTGTTATAAGCAAATAGAAGGGAATAAAGTGATCTTCTTAGTTCTTTATGTGGATGACTTTTACTTATTGAGAATGATGTAGGATCTCTATCCAAAGTAAAGAACTGACTAGCCAGCCAATTCCAAATGAAGGATTTGGGAGAAGCAAGCTACATTCTTGGCTTCCAAATTATATGAGATTACAAGAATAGGCTTTTGACATTATCTCAGGTATCGTATATTGACAATGTGCTTGCCAGATTTACGATGCAAAACTCTAAGAAAGATAATTTACCTACTCACATGGAGTTCATCTTTCTAAAGAGCAGTGTTCTAAAACACCGTAAGAGGAGGAAGATATGAGATGGATTCCATATGCTTCGGTAGTTAGTAGTTTGATGTATGCAATGTTGTGTACAAGACCTGATATATGCTTTGCAGTGAGAGTGGTTAGTCGATACCAGTCAAACTCAGGATTGGATCACTGGGTTGTGGTCAAGCATATTCTCAAATATCTGAGAAGGGCGAGAAACTATATGTTGGTATATTATGATGGGGTTTGATTTTTGTTGGATATACAGATTCTGATTTTCAATCAGATAGAGACTCTCTGAAGTCTACCTCTGGAGTGGTGTTCACTTTGAAAGGACGAGTCATTATATGAAGAATGGCCAAGCAAACCTGCATTGCTGACTCCACCATCAAGGTTGAATTTGTAGCGGCTTATGAAGCAGCTAAAGAGGCAGTCTGGCTTTACGAATTCTTGAAAGATTTGAAAGTTGTTCAAAATTTGCATGAACCAATTGGACTCTACTGTGATAACAGTGAAGTAGTAGCTAATGCCAAAGAACCTAAAAACCATAGTAAAGAAAAGTATATTGAGAAAAAAATTTATCTTGTGAGAAAGATTATCAATCTAGCTAATCCGTTCACTAAGATATTACCGGCTCGGGTTTTGAGCTATAACTTGAAGGGATGGGACTTAGAGACATGGTCTCATTTTCTTTAGGGCAAGTGAGAGATTATTGGGATATATACCCATAACAAATAAGATTTATTATTTTATTGATTAATTTAAGAATTTTTTAATATTATTTTTGCATGCATGTTTTGATGCTTTCTAAATATCAAAAATCTCTTGATTATTTAATTGTGCCTTTAATTATTGTAGATAAGTGTTATATATAGAGGACAATATTAAAAGTAAAATAATCAAAATCTGTCCATAATTATAAATTAAAGTTAAGATTTTTAATTTAAAATTATTAGCACGGTTCATTACATTCTGAATGAAATGACCTTTTTCAGATTGTTGATAATGAGATTATCGAAATGAAAGCACTTTATACAATTTGATTATATAGGACTGGAATGCTATTAATTATGAATCTCTAAAAAATTTTATTATTAAAATAAGCATTCAAAATTAATCAATGATGGTCATATATGAATCGATCATAATTTTAAGTAATTAATAGACTTTTATTTATTGTATTATATTTTTTGACATACCAGATAATAACATAAAAATATAGTATCAAATTCTTGGTATATTAGAAATAAATAACATAAATAATTAAAAATATTAATATACAAGATGAAATTTATTTTCTTCATCCCATAAGTGTTGATTCGGGGCTTAAATAATAAGATATATTATTCATTATAAAATTTATGGTACTTATGGAGAAAGATATAATTAAAGAGGTTAATGAAAAATATCTAGCTTTAATTATGAACTATTTATGAAGGATTGATTTATATGTAGTGGCTATATCAATGGATAATTCAAATCCTTTTGAATATAATTAATTTTATAATTTTAAGAGTATAATTTTAAATTTTTAGTGAAATAATTTAGAATTAATAATTTTGATATTTTAATTAAGGTGTTAATTAAATATCAAAATTATTGAAGCTTAAATTTATAATATTCATGGTTCCTCTGAACGGCTCCATTAAATTATGTGAACTTTATGATATGTTGGGTTAAATTATTAATTTAGAATAAAGAATTCTAAATTAATTTTTATATAGAAATTAATTAAATTAATTTTTATTTTAAATAATATGATTATTTAAAATAAATTTAAAATTATTTTAAATTAAAAAGTATACGGTGCATGTGCCAAGGAACACATCATAAGCATGTTTCACAAGAAGGATCCGTGTAAAAGTAATGTTATTGTTGAAGAAATATATGGGATCATAAAAGAGCTTTTCTCTTTTCCGTATTATCCCACGATAAAGATATCAAAAGAAACTAACAATGGATTGTTTGATAGATATATGAGATTATGGAAGAGGTTTTCTCTCTCTCACATCATCCCACATTAAAGTAATCTCCAAGTGTTAAAAGTTATTTTAACTTTTAATTAATTAATTAATTAATTAAAAAGGATGATAGTTATTATTCTCGCAAAATATAAAATTATGAGAGAAAAATAATGTGGGATAATTTCATCAGTCACAAAGAGTTTTCTCCTTTATCTTCACTTTGTCTCATGTGTTGAGAATACAAATGACTAAATACTCAGTTGTATGATCTCAACCCAAATTAGTAACACCCACTCGTTCGCGTTATCATAATTTGAAGAACATTTAGAAAGATCTGTGGTGATCGAAAGGATTTGGTGACTCCAAGGTGGTATTGGTGGAGTTTAAGATATCAACGAAAGGTTAATTTTTTAATCTTCTTATTATTTTTATTATTAAATTAATATGAGTATAGATCATCAAATAATTTTTTTTAAGATATATGATTTGATTCTTATCTAGCTTCTATAAATATCTCAAAATCATTTTGAGATAACCAGTACTTAATAGATAAAATAAAATCTAATGATACCGTTGTGAAGGTGAAGGAGGCTGCCATAGACTTCTTCTCATTTAAATCTCATCTTAGGTAGGTGATGTATATGTTAAAACATGAACCATAGGTTCACTCCCTATTATTCCTTCGTCATTGTATACCAAGGGGCAGATCCTTTCCCATCAGGGAATGAAGGGAGTAAGATACCAGACAAACCCAAGCCTCAACAAAAATCTAAGCACGTAGAACCCCGACTTGGGCTTTGAGGATGGGGACTTTTGATGGCTGCGAACCCCAATGCCCATGCATGCTTTGCTGGTAGAAGAGAGATGAGGGCTAACGAAGGCCCCCAATTTTTTTTCCTTTTTTCTTTTAAGAAAAAAGGAGAGGAGGTCACTCCCATTGAATTCATTAATGTTTTATCTTTTAATTTTTGTCAGAATTCTATTTTTAAAAACCAACAAGTAGATGGCTTTTCCTAGAAGAATTGACGCTTATAATAAGTTAATTGATAGTTTTCTCTTGGCCTCTCTTTCTTTCTTTTTGTTTTGAAAGAAAAAAGATAACATTGTTTTCTCCTTAAATTAGCTTATCAAGAGTTTTAGGTTGCATTTAATTTTTAAGATTATTTATTATTTATTATTTTCTAATATTAAAATATATACTTGAAAGTAAACATACAATTATTTTTTATTTTTTTATTGTCATTATAAATGATGCTTTTTAAGAGGATAAGTAAAAAAAACCATGAACTTCTATGCTCCCAAACTCTCTAGATTTTCTATTATATATATATATATAATAGTGAAAACATCTTATATTATTCTTAATTTTCTATCATTTTAGATGTTATATTTTTTAAAAAACTATTTTCACTTTATCAAACATGTTTTTATAGGTATTTTTAATTTCTATAAAAATTTATATGGTACATCATGAAATTTGATCTTCACAGGAGCAATAGTTATTAGTTTAACAAAATTTGCTACGTGGTAATATTATTTTATACCAAGTGATGGTATTAATTAAAAGAAAATATTTATGCTTCTTTGAGAAGTTAACTTTTTTTTATTTGTAAATAATATCTAATTCCTCTCTTCTTTCGAATCTTTCAATTCCTTCTCACTTTTTTTTCTTTCTTTATTTTTATATTTTTTTCTTATTTTCTAAGTCAAAAAGCCATCAATAAAAAAATAAATAAATGCTACAAGCTCTCACTTTACTTTGAAATTTTTTCTTAATCTTTTCGTTCATTTGTCCTACATATTTCAATAAAAATATCTACCATCTAGCTAATCTTCTAACCTATTGGATTAATAAATCAACAAATGTTTTTTACTGAGATAGTTGAAACTATTTTGAAATTTCGAAAGAAGATATTTATATTATATTAATGTTCAGATTATTGTTGAATTATTTATATTGCTTATTATTGTTTAGTTTATTATTAGATTATATGTTAATAATTTTTATTATGTATGCTACATATTTAGATTCTGTCTATTCCATGTTATATGCAGAGTGTTATTTTCTTAATTTGAGGATAATCAAATTTATGCATTATTATTTATAAATACAAGTTTTTTCAAACTAAATATATAATAGTATATTATTTTTTAATAGATTTGATTTAGGAGTATTTTAAAAATTTTATCATATCAAACACAGTAATCAATATTATCGTAACATTACCTCTGTATACCAACACATTAATCAATATTACTATCAATCTATCCAGTGGTAATCTAACTTGTAGGTAATCCATATTATCATCAGGATTGCCTGGTGATGCACCAAACGAAACCTATGTATTAAATACATAATGTGTATATATATATATACACACACATTGTGAATATATATACACATGCACGAAAATCATTCTAGTTTAGGTGTGTCTGCATGCGTGTGTATATGCATACATATATGTCTTTGTGTGTGTATATATACACACACAAATGAAGGGAAAACCGGTGGAATATTTGGTTTTAGTTCTTCCAACTAAAGGAGATTTGAGAGGATACTCCACATTGGATTTACTTTGCCAAAAAAAAGTCAAAGATTCAAGTTTATGGGCTTCCCATGGATGAGTATTGACATCTTTGTCTAAATTCCTATGGCGATTGATCATAGGGTCATCGTCTACAAACTAAATATAGATCTGACCTAAAAACCTATGTGACAGAAGAAGAGGGATTTTTTCTTGAAGATACAAAATGCAATCTAGATAAAAGTCGACAAGCTTCTTAAGGTTGGATTGATAAAACAAGTGAATTACTTCGATTGGCTAGTCAATATATGATAATGAAGAAAGTTAACATTAAATAAACGATGTGTATCAACTTCGTCAAGTATTGAGGAAACATGTTGATTTTTTATTAATGAAGAGTAAGAAACATTAGCAACATATTGATGACCTCAAGAAAAACTTCCAAGAAGTAAGGTACTACAACTTGAAATTGAATCCCAATAAGTGTACTTGAGAGTCTCTTAATAAATTTTTGAGCTGTGTGATCACTCAGAGGATGATCAAGGCCATCTAAAGAAAATCCAGGTCACCTTAGACATGATCGCTCTAAGAAATCTAAACGAAGTATAGAAGTTGATAAGTTGAATAGCCGCATTCAACTATTTATCTTGAAGTCCACTGCAAAGTGCCTTCCATCTTTTAAGTCTTTTACTTAAGAAAAGGATCTTCACTTAGTGATTTACTTGGTGTTACCTAAATCTAATTTATCCACCAAGATAAAAAATTGAATAAAATATAAGATAAGTTGCTTATTTTGCCTCATGGAGTAAGTGTCAAATTAATTATTTAGAGCCTATTTGGATAGCATAAGAATGGCAAAGTTTCTAATAGAAAAGCTCAAGATTTTATAAAAGGTCCTTTAATGGATGTAATGGATTGGAACAAGCACTTAAGATAGTAATTTGGGTTCTATCTCACTATTAACTAGATGAACCCATAGTGAAACTAAAATTAAACATTTTAAAAAGTTGTTTTTATTTATCTCTCTCTCACGCGCATGCATCCATCCTCCTGTTCCCTATCTATTATCATTTGCATCTTAGCCTCCTTTTACCTCCTTTTGTTTCACCAATCCAAGCATTATTCAACTCATTTTCTCCTCTTGTCTCCCCTTTCAGTAGGATGGACGCATACTCATTGATTTTGTTGCGCACTTGGATCACAACGATAGATAGAATTGAAAATTTAGGATAACCGTGATCACTTTGAGGGGATCATGCCTTCAGATGACTGCTTCGAGGGGGTCAAGCCTTCTAATAACCACTTCGAGAGGGTTGAGCCTCCAAAAAAGCAAACCAATAATATTATTTCACATGCTAAGTTAGAAGGGCTGTTACATATTTATATGGTTGAAACTTTAATTATTTAAGAAAAGCTAAATATAAATTATAAAAGAAACCTCCTAATGGAACTAATATGTAATTGAGGAAATAAATCATTGTGTATGATTGGGAGTTTTCTTTAATAGCTGGTCCTTCAAATTAAGAGATTTGAAAAATCTTCAAAATTAAGGAATTCTATCATTCCACTCCCATTAAAATCAACCTTGTCCTCAAGATTATAAAGTAAATAAAAATCTATTAGTAGAATAAAATTCAAATTCAAAACTGCCAAAAATTAGTGCTTACGTTTAATCTCTGAAACTCGAGGGTGTTGAGGTATAATTATATATTTGCTAGGCTTGAAGCTTATTTTTGGGGTTAATGAAGAGGTCTGAGTAGAGTATCCATATAATGTAACACAAGAACTATCCAACCGATTCTGATATCTTGATTTATAAAGAGTTAACTCATTTTCTTTTATTGAATATAAGTATATTGCCGAGTCTCTTTTAGCCCCCATCTTTTTCTTGATGTGGCTATTGGAAGTCTCCATCGGTGGATCCTTAAACCCTTCCAAAGTATATTTTTGCTCTTGAATCTTAAAATGCATGAGAAGCTTAGAGAAATCCTATAAAATTGGTCCTAAGGTGTCAAACCAATGTGCCCTAAGAACCATATCACACCCTTTAAGAGGTAATATATGTAAATCTGATGTGAATTTGAAATCTTGTACAGATGTAGAGAGATTTTCACATATAACTTGAACTTATATCCGAGCACCATCTGCCACCATAACATCTGCAAATTTGTTGTTTGACCACCATTAAGATGTTTGACTAGCTCTGGATGAATAAAATTGTGATTGTTGCCTCGGTCAATGAGAATAGCAAGGTCTTAGGATATGAGTTACCCATAATAGCATGCATAAAAATTTTTGGGGATAAATTATTCAACTCTATTTTTGATATATTATCGAACCAATCATCATCAATAAAAAATAGTTGCTTGATTTTGCATCGATGGCCTAGTTTAAACTTTTTGTCATAGTTATAGCATAACCCTTTTTCCTTTCTTTCCTTTGCTTTTGCTTATGTAAATCTTTTGACTGGAACAGAAAGAGATGTAGAGTTTTCAGTAGAAATTGGAGTGGTTGCTATAGGTTGGATTACCTTGGACTTACGTAAAGCAAGTAACTGCTCTTCCTTGAGTCTTGCCAATCCAATAGCTTCGGTCATATTGGTTAGTCTAAACATTCGAATATCATGCTTAATTTCTTCTTTTAACCCACTCACGAGTAGCTTACAAAAAACTCTTCAGTTAATCCTGTAATACGATTAGCGAGTTGCTCAAAACAGGATTGATACTCACGTACAGTGGCTGTCTATCGCACTTTATAAGCTTCACAGTAAAATCTTTATAAACAGTTAGTTCGAAACGAGTGCAAAGCCCTACTACAAATTCCTTCCATGAAACCTTGCCTCGAGTTTTCTCCATCCATCGGTACCACTATAGTGCTTCCTTTTTAAGGGGAAAAGAAGCTATTGTAACCTTTCGATAGATTCATCCATTGGAATCATCTCGATTGAAATGAGAAAACTCAAAGCGAGTGGTTCATAACTTGATTATTCCTCCTATTTGGTGTAAGAATTTATCTTATGTTGTAAAAATTGATACTCTTGATGCATATTGCTTGAAGATTCTCCAAACTTATCCTTTGCTATGCCTACCATCCTATCTTTTAAATCAACCACGACATCAATTAGCTGCTTATTAGATTTTCATAGCTCAAAATTCAATTCTTGTAGCTCAAATACTAATGCTTATGTTGTCTTTCCTAAGCTTTTCATGTCAGTTTCCATGTGCTTCTTCCATTGCTGCTGATGAGTTCCTTCTGCCATATCTTATAAATCTTGGTAGCCACTTTATTAAAAAAGAACCCTTTTCTTCTTTTTTTTTCTATCTGCTTTTTTTACAATTTTTTCTACACCCATTTTTTCTTTTTTTTTTAACCTAGTAGCGACGATGATGGTGGGATGTTAAGTTAGATGAGAGAGCGGTCGATGGGACAAAGGGTTTTGTTGAAGAGCTGCATGACGGAGGTGCTACTCTGTCTTAATTCATCAAAGATCGAAGGATTGGCATGGTTTAGCCACACATTTCGATGGTGAGATAATAATGGATTTTGGAAAGGCAAAGACAAACAGATCTTGCCATGACAGTGCAACAAAGAAGATGCAGAAATTTTTTTTTTTTTTTTTTGGGGGGGGGGGGGGGGGGTAGATTATGCAAGGATGATTTTTTTTTAATATATATAAAAACTAGATAGATTTTGAAGGGAGGGTAAAGAATAATAATAGATGGAAGAAAATAAGGTAAAGAAAAGAAGAATGCCAAGTTATTGATATGAGGCTCTAATACTAAATGTTGCGAACTTAGATCGCAATGATAGATAGAATAGAAATTTTGTGATAACTATGATCGCTTCAAAGGGATCATGCTTCCAAATGATCACTTCAAGGGGGTCAGGCCTTCTGATAATCACCTTGAGGGGGTTGAGCCTCCAAGAAACAAACTAATAATATTATTTCACCATACTAAGCTAGAAGGGTTATTTAAAATCCTAATTATTTAAAAAAGCTACATACAAATTATAAAAGAAACCTCCTAATGGAACTAATGTATAATTAAGAAAATAAATCATTATGTATATGATCAAGAGTTTTCTTAATAGCTAGATCCTTCAAATTAAGAGATTTGGAAAGATCTACAAAATTAAGGAATCCTATCAGATTTTAAGCTGCTTTGTGTTTTTATTGAAATGAAAGAAGAGAAGAGAAGGAATATATATCTTGCTTTCATGCATTCAAATTTCATGTTTTGATGCATCCAATTAGAAAATAACTCATTTACAGGATTCCCTAATTTTGGATATCTTTTTAAGTCTATAAAATTCTCTTGATTTTAGGATCTAGTTCTTAAAGAAAACTTCTAATTATAGATAATAATTTATTTTTTTAATTATGCATTAGTTTCATTAGAAGATTTCTTTATATAATTATATTTAACTTTTCTTGAATGATTAAGGTTTCAACCCTATAAATATGTAACAGCCCTTCTTGCTTACCATGATGAAATAATATTATTGATTTTTTTTTGAAAGCTCAATCCACTACAAGAAATACTGAAATTGCGACGCAAATTTAGCGACGCAAAATTGCGTCGCTAAATTGCGACCACTTTGCGACGCCTTTGTGACAACAAAATATTGCGACGCATTAGCGACTCATCAGCGACTCAATTAACCAAAAAATCCAAAAAAAATTATTTTTAATATTGCGACGCAAATATTGCGTCGCAATATTTTTAAATTAATTTTTTATAAAATATAAATCAATAAAAAATATTGCGACGCAATATTTGCGTCGCAATATTTTTAAATTAATTTATTATAAAATATAAATATCAATAAAAAATATTGCGACGCAACACTTGCGTCGCAATGTTTTTAGCAGAATTAAGAAAATTAAATTTTTAATATTGCGACGCAAATATTGCGTCGCAATATTTTTAAATTAATTTTTTATGAGGTATAAATAGTATTAAAAATATTGCGACGCAAATATTGCGTCGCAATATTTTTAGCAGAATTAAATATTTTAAATTTTTAATATTGCGACGCAAATATTGCGTCGCAATATTTTAAATTAATTTTTAATTAATTATAAATATCATTAAAAATATTGCGACGCAAATATTGCGTCGCAATATTTTTTAAATTAATTTTTTATGAAATATAAATATCAATAAAAATATTGCGACGCAATATTTGCATCGCAATGTTTTTGGCAGAATTAAAAAATTTAATTTTTCATATTGCGACGCAAATATTGCGTCGCAATATTTTAAATTAATTTATTTTGAAATATAAATATCAATAAAAATATTGCGACGCAATATTTGCGTCGCAATGTTTTTAGCAGAATTTAAAAAAAATAATTTTTAATATTGCGACGCAAATATTGCGTCGCAATATTAATAAATTAAATTTTTACGAAATATAAATATTAATACAAATATTGCGACGCAATATTTGCGTCGCAATGTTTTTAGCAGAATTAAATATTTTAAATTTTTTAATATTGCGACGCAAATATGGCGTCGCAATATTTTTAAATTAATTTTTTTTGAAATATAAATATCAATAAAAATATTGCGACGCAATATTTGCGTCGCAATGTTTTTAGCAGAATTTAAAAAAATTAATTTTTAATATTGCGACGCAAATATTGCGTCGCAATATTTATAAATTAAATTTTTACGAAATATAAATATTAATACAAATATTGCGACGCAATATTTGCGTCGCAATGTTTTTAGCAGAATTAAATATTTTAAATTTTTAATATTGCGACGCAAATATTGCGTCGCAATATTTATAAATTAAATTTTTACGAAATAAATTTAATACAAATATTCGACGCAATATTTGCGTCGCAATGTTTTTAGCAGAATTAAATATTTTAAATTTTTAATATTGCGACGCAAATATGGCGTCGTAATATTTTTAAATTAAATTTTTACGAATATAAATATTAATACAAATATTGCGACGCAATATTTGCGTCGCAATGTTTTTAGCAGAATTAAATATTTTAAATTTTTAATATTGCGACGCAAATATTGCGATGCAATAATTACGACGCAAATATTGCATCGGTCGTCGCCGATCGAGATCAGGTCTTGGATCGAACGCAACCGTCGGATCGTCGCCGATCTCGGACGGATCGCCACGGTCCGAGATCGGTCGTGGCCGATCGGGATCAGGGCTTGGATCGATCGCAACCGTTGGATCGTCGCCGATCTCGGACGGATCGCCACGGTCCGAGATCGGTCGTGGCCGATCGGGATCAGGGCTTGGATCGATCGCAACAGTCGGATCGTCGTCGATCTCGGACGAATTGCAACTGTTCGAGATAGGTCGTGGCCGATCGGGATCAGGGCTTGGATTGATCACAACCGTCGGACCTTTGCCGATCGGACCGATTGCCGCGGTCCGCGATCGGTCGTCGCCGATCGGGATCAGGGCTTGGATCGATCGCAACCGTTGGATCGTCGCCGATCTCGGACGGATCGCCACGGTCCGAGATCGGTCGTGGCCGGTCGGGATCAGGGCTTGGATCGATCGCAACCGTCGTATCTTTGTCGATCAGACCAATTGCCACGGTCCGAGATCGGTCGTCGCCGATCGAGATCAGGGCTTCGATCGATCGCATCCGTTGGATCGTCGCCGATCTCAGACGGATTGCCACGGTCCGAGATCGACCGTTGCCGATCGGGATCAGGGCTTGGATCGATCGCAACAGTCGGATCGTCGTCGATCTCGGACGAATTGCAACTGTTCGAGATAGGTCGTGGCCGATCGGGATCAGGGCTTGGATCGATCGCAACCGTCGTATCTTTGTCGATCAGACCAATTGCCACGGTCCGAGATCGGTCGTCGCCGATCGAGATCAGGGCTTCGATCGATCGCATCCGTTGGATCGTCGCCGATCTCAGACGGATTGCCACGGTCCGAGATCGACCGTTGCCGATCGGGATCAGGGCTTGGATCGATCGCAACAGTCGGATCGTCGTCGATCTCGGACGAATTGCAACTGTTCGAGATAGGTCGTGGCCGATCGGGATCAGGGCTTGGATCGATCGCAACCGTCGTATCTTTGTCGATCAGACCAATTGCCACGGTCCGAGATCGGTCGTCGCCGATCGAGATCAGGGCTTCGATCGATCGCATCCGTTGGATCGTCGCCGATCTCAGACGGATTGCCACGGTCCGAGATCGACCGTTGCCGATCGGGATCAGGGCTTGGATCGATCGCAACAGTCGGATCGTCGTCGATCTCGGACGAATTGCAACTGTTCGAGATAGGTCGTGGCCGATCGGGATCAGGGCTTGGATTGATCACAACCGTCGGACCTTTGCCGATCGGACCGATTGCCGCGGTCCGCGATCGGTCGTCGCCGATCGGGATCAGGGCTTGGATCGATCGCAACCGTTGGATCGTCGCCGATCTCGGACGGATCGCCACGGTCCGAGATCGGTCGTGGCCGGTCGGGATCAGGGCTTGGATCGATCGCAACCGTCGTATCTTTGTCGATCAGACCAATTGCCACGGTCCGAGATCGGTCGTCGCCGATCGAGATCAGGGCTTCGATCGATCGCATCCGTTGGATCGTCGCCGATCTCAGACGGATTGCCACGGTCCGAGATCGACCGTTGCCGATCGGGATCAGGGCTTGGATCGATCGCAACAGTCGGATCGTCGTCGATCTCGGACGAATTGCAACTGTTCGAGATAGGTCGTGGCCGATCGGGATCAGGGCTTGGATCGATCGCAACCGTCGTATCTTTGTCGATCAGACCAATTGCCACGGTCCGAGATCGGTCGTCGCCGATCGAGATCAGGGCTTCGATCGATCGCATCCGTTGGATCGTCGCCGATCTCAGACGGATTGCCACGGTCCGAGATCGACCGTTGCCGATCGGGATCAGGGCTTGGATCGATCGCAACAGTCGGATCGTCGTCGATCTCGGACGAATTGCAACTGTTCGAGATAGGTCGTGGCCGATCGGGATCATTAAAAATTTTATAGAATAAATTGTGATGCAATTTATCGTCGTAATTATTAACATTAATTATAAATATAATCATTTATAAATATTAACAAATAGCTTGCGACGCCTTAGCGACACACTTTAAAAAAATATAAATAAATATTGCGACAAAATATATGTGTCGCAATATTAATAGAATACATATAACTGATTAAAATATTAAAAAATATTTGCGACGCAATTTGTCGTCGCAATTATTATAATAAATTTAAATATTTTCATTTAAAAATATTTTAAAAATAATTGCGACGCACTTATTGCGTCGCAATATATGTAATAATTTTTTTATTAATCAATTTAAATTATTAAAAAAATATTGCGACGCCTTAGCGACGCAATTATTAGAAAATAAAATTATTTTTCCCGCCAGGGTATGGCGCCAAGTTAGCGACGCGTTAGCGACGCATTTATTGGCGTCGCTATATTTTCATAAAAGTATTTTTTTACATTTATTAATGATGGATTAGCGACGCCCACGTGCGTCGCTAAAAAAAAAAAAAAAAAAATTTATTGCGACGCAATTAGCGACGCCAAATTGGCGTCGCTAATTGCCTGTATTTAAACCCCCCCTTTCTTCTTTCCTCCTTCCGGTCTGACCTAGCCTCCGCCGCCGTGACTCCCAGCCGCCCCGAAACGCCGGCGATCTCCTCCGACGCCCAGCCCCCCCGAGGATCTCCTACTCCGGCTACCCACAAAGGTTAGGCCCAAAAATCCAAAAAAAAAATTTTTTTTTATGTTTTTTTTTTTTTAACCTGCTGCCGTCTTCTCCGGCCACGGCAGGTCCGTGGCCGTCTTCTCCGGCCACGGCCGCTGCCGTGGCCGGCAGTGGCCTGGCCACGGTGGTGGCCAGGCCACTGTTTTAAAAAAAAAAAATTTTTTTTTTTAACAGGGGGGAGGGGAGGAACCCCCCCCCGCCCCCCCTTTGTTTCCACGGCCGTGGCCACGGCCGTGGCCGCGGCCGGACAAGGCGGCCACGGCCGCTGCCGTGGCCGTCTTCTCCGGCCACGGCCGCTGCCGTGGCCGGCAGTGGCCTGGCCACGGTGGTGGCCAGGCCACTGTTTTAAAAAAAAAAAATTTTTTTTTTTAACAGGGGGGAGGGGAGGAAACCCCCCCCGCCCCCCCTTTGTTTCCACGGCCGTGGCCACGGCCGTGGCCGCGGCCGGACAAGGCGGCCACGGCCGCTGCCGTGGCCGTCATCTCCGGCCACGGCCGCTGCCGTGGCCGGCAGTGGCCTGGCCACGGTGGTGGCCAGGCCACTGATATAAAAAAAAAAAAAATTTTTTAAACAGGGGGGAGGGGAGGAAACCCCCCCCGCCCCCCCTTTGTTTCCACGGCCGTGGCCACGGCCGTGGCCGCGGCCGGACAAGGCGGCCACGGCCGCTGCCGTGGCCGTCTTCTCCGGCCACGGCCGCTGCCGTGGCCGGCAGTGGCCTGGCCACGGTGGTGGCCAGGCCACTGATATAAAAAAAAAAAATTTTTTTTAAACAGGGGGGAGGGGAGGAAACCCCCCCCGCCCCCCCTTTGTTTCCACGGCCGTGGCCACGGCCGTGGCCGCGGCCGGACAAGGCGGCCACGGCCGCTGCCGTGGCCGTCTTCTCCGGCCACGGCCGCTGCCGTGGCCGGCAGTGGCCTGGCCACGGTGGTGGCCAGGCCACTTATATAAAAAAAAAAAATTTTTTTTAAACAGGGGGGAGGGGAGGAAACCCCCCCCCGCCCCCCCTTTGTTTCCACGGCCACGGCCGTGGCCGCGGCCGGACAAGGCGGCCACGGCCGCTGCCGTGGCCGGCAGTGGCCTGGCCACGGTGGTGGCCAGGCCACTGTTTTAAAAAAAAAATTTTTTTTTTAAACAGGGGGAGGGGAGGAACCCCCCGCCCCCCCCCCCCTTTGTTATCTTGTCCGGCCACGATGGCCAGGCCAATGTGAAGAAGAAAAAAAAAAACAAAATATTAGGGTCATAGCAGGGGGAG